>JBAMJV010008755.1:0-45773 GCA_037951105.1 Echinarachnius parma
GCCCGTGTAATTCATGCGATGACGGGTCACAATCTTTTATGGGGACACTAGGGTTCCGTGTTTCTGTGATGACTTGATATCCTTCTTCACTATCTGTACAATGCGTTGTATTTTTCTCATTGTTTCCTATCGAACTGCAGTCATAATGAGACACGTCTGAATAATGTTGATATGATGTTGAAAGGGCAGACCCGGAGGATAATTGACGGTGACATTGGGGGTGATGTCGGCATATTTGTTCGATTGCCTCCTTTTCATGTTGCGTAGAGGACGTGGGTGACGTCACTCTGGATAGTCTAAAAGCTGAGGCGTCTTCAAAGAAAGCGGAGACAGTATGTTTTTCGGCGGGCTTGCATTGGAGTTGCTCTTTGGAAAAAGCGGATGGAGATTGTTGAGACATTCGGTCAGACTGTGTTGCCATGTCCGTAGGAATAGGTGGAAGTGGTAAGGACAAGACAGACATGACTAAGGATTTTCGGTGTAATGGGCGGAATTGAGTTCCGCTGCCCATTGCCATGATTGCTGCTCCTGATCCCTGATTTACGTGGTTACGAGAAGATGACATCACGTATCTTCTGGATCCCTTCCTTCTTACAAAAAGCGCAACACTTATTGATTACAAAAGTAACAGTAATAGCAAGGAAAACATACTGTTACCTTTACTGCGTGGATTGTATTGTTTTTCCTAGCTGTTATCTGAACGATTGGAGAAGTAGTTGTGCCTTCTCCATAAATGTTGGGAACAACGCTCGTCGATTGCTGTATATGATTTAGAGACAGCTCTGTTTTTGTAGAGGATGGTAGCGGAATAACCTTCAAGGTAGCTTCTGCAGACACCGTCGTTCCATTCAGAGATGATTCACAGAATACAGATAATCCATCGTCTTCTGAAGACATAAATTAAGTTTCCTGATATGTTCACTTTCCTAGCAGGGGTCCATGTACCCCATAGTCACTGTTACCTTCTCCAACGAAACATGTGGCATGTGGCATGTGGCAAATGTGGCATCCTCGCTTTCGTTGATTGTAATGACATATTCCCGACAGGATAGATTGAAGATTTTGTATCAAATTCACATGCAGAAGTAAAGTTGTCAACAACACATTTATATCGCGACAACTCATCGGTTACGTTCGTTAAATATTCACATGAAGTCTGACAATAATCTTGTTCGGATGAGTGATATTAGGAGTCACACTTTCAGGGTTCTTTGTCAGATGAAGATTTGGGATATCAGCGGTTGAATATTCCCCTTCATTATCGTTAATTGCAGTATTCTGCGTGCATATTATGTCGACTGACAGGTACACATTTCGAGATACTCGAGTAATACAATGACTTCGGTATAACGCGTGCAACACATTTAGTTGGCGCTACACTTGTGAAAACATGAAAGTAAACTATTTGAGTGAGTGTAATATCTCCGTCCGCATATAGTTCGCACGTCTATGTTAGGATTCCTGGCTCTGGTTTCTTGAGCAGTATCAAGTGGCATTTCCACAATCAAATCATATTGACAACTTAGCATGTGCCGGCTTGATTTGAAAGTGAGACAAGAGAGACACAGGCATACAAACATGAGAAAGGATATATAATTGTCTTTCGCATATACGCCTAGATCATCATGTAATTTATTCTTATAATGTCTTAACTTTTTGGTCAGTTTGTCTCGTTTGTTGAAATAAATTACCGCTTATTGTCAATAACTGCGAAACAGAAAGGCTTGTAAGGGCTATTATACAAGTACATAACATAGCCATTGTGACCATAACGAGAAGGGGAATCCAAATTAATTTCTTTTGTTCGTATTCCTTCTTTTGCTTTCGATAATGACAATGTGCGAATTAAATAACAACATGATATCATCAGTTATAATAGATTAATTTAAACCCTGGGACTTGTATTGTTATCCAAAATAGTTATCCTATAAAAAAAAAAATGAAACCAGCTTGGCTTTCCCAATGTGTTCTTTGTTTATTTTCAGCTGTGTACAAACTGATCGGTTAGCAAATAACACGTTGCAGTTTTGTTTATTACTAGTCATATGATATTCGGTTAAAATGTCCGTATAAGTAGTGGTGGAAGCGGAAGAGACGTAGCTAAGGGTCTTTCTTGTATAGAGTGGAACTTAGTTCCGATGTCCAATTCTTTTTCTAAATCCTGAATCAAGGGTTTGTTTTGTTTACGAGAAATTTACATCTTCTTTGTAATTGTAGTTCTGCTTCTTCGCATTTTCACCAATAGAACAACAAAGAAGGCAGACAGGGTAAAAGTAAGAGGCGCACGGAATGTCACAGATGCTACAAAAATCACGTCAGCGTATGATGTCTGATTTATATTATGTGTGATGCGTCTCTCATCTGACGGTATGATAGGTGTATGTTCTTCCGGCTCGTTGTGTAACACAATGTTGTGTGCTGGTATGGTAAGGAGACGTCTTTGAAGATGGTGCCTGGATAACCTTCAAGATAGCCTCTGCATACCGCCATTCCATTCAGCGATGATTCACAGAATACAGATAATCCATCGTCTTCTGAAAATACGTTGGGTAAATCGATCAAGTTTCCTGACATGTTCACCTTCCGAGCTGACGTTGATGCATTCTCCAACGAAACATTCAAAACTGGCGTCCTCTCATTCGTGAACTGTATTAACCAATGCCGACGGGTTAGATTTAAAATAGGTTGCGTTGGTAGAATTCCAATAAAATCTGACAATGATTTTATTTTGAAGGATGATGTCCGGAGTAATAATTTTACTATTCGCACTGTTTGTCAGACTAAAGATCTCGTCAATGGTAGCGTTTTCAGTTCTATCGTTGTAATTCACATTATTTCTACTGCATATCACATCGACTGACACACCACCTGATTGATGCAATGATTTTGGCAAAAACGTGTTTCACATTCAGTTGGTGCCGCATGTACGAAGATGTAAAAATAAAAGGTCTGTTTTAATTGCTGTTCTTGTTCATCAATTTCGCACCTGTATGTCGTGTTACCAGGTTCGTTAAGTATAATATTCACAAGCCCCTTGGAGCACTCTTCATTTGAACTTGTTAATTCACTTTGCAACATACTTTCCCACAAACCACTGTAATGACATGTCCCCAAAACAAGAGGACTGTCATTCGAACGTTGATGACTCCATCTGACGGTCATTCTCAAATCTCTGCTCAGTCAAATATGAACATTCCAGTTTGATTTGAGTCCCAACCATTGACTCGTAGTGGAAATGATTCTGGTCATCTCGAAATACGCACACGGTGATACAGCAGACAATTATCAAATTAATTTGTATTAAGTAAGACATAATAATGACAGTCCTATCCTTGCATTATTTGAGAGAAAACAGATGTACTTATATCTACTGCCGAAACAATTCCATATTTCTCTCCAGTTTATGAATCACTGCAAATGTATTTCCGTGTGTTAAACATAAATTCAATACAAAAGGAACAGGATATAACAAGCATTCATCCAATGAATACATGACGATATTGGGATAGCTAGAGCGCTTATCAAGACCATTGCGATAAATTATTCTTGTGCGGAAGATTGCTCCCATTTATTTTCTTTAGATCGTGTTTCTTTTTTTACTTTCGATACTAACAATGCGTTCATAAAACAATTCATATTCAATTCGTCAGTCATTAAATAACTAATCTAAACCATGGAACTGTTTTGTTCATCCAAGAATAAATGTGGTCGTTTAGTTTAACCCATATAGAACCAGGTCGGCATTCAGGAGATCTAGTAACTCACTTGCATCACTAGTGGTTCCTTCATGGTTGGTTTCCGCTTTCTAAAGGACGTATACAACAAACTTTGGATATCTTTGGTATTGATAAATATAATTATTTATTTTAACATTGAATTAACTTATGGCAAATAACAGTTGCATTACTTGGCCATATTTGACATTTATTTAACATGTTCGTATATAGGGAGAGGCGGAAGTGGAAGAGAAGTAGCAGAGGGTTTTTCTTGTATTGATTGGTACCGAGTTTGGTTGTCCAGTGCTGCTTCTGAACCCTGATTCAAGGGATTATTCTGCTCATGAGAAGTTGACATCTTCTTTGGAAATCTAGTTCCACTTTCTCTCATTTTCACCAATAACACGACAAAGAAGGCAGTCAGCATGAAAGCAAGAAGTGCACGAAATATCACAGATGCTACAAAGATCATGTCAATGTTTGATTTCTGATTTGTTTTAGGTGTGACTCGTCTCTCATCTGGTGGTAGAGTAGGAGTGTGTTCTCCCATATCGCTGTGTAACACGTTTGTATGTGTGCTGGTATAGTCAGGAGGTGTCTTTGGATATGGTACATGGATAACCTTCAAGATAGCTTCTGCAGATACCGTCGTTCCATTCAGAGATGATTCACAGAATACAGATGATCCATCGTCTTCAAAAGATACGTTGCTTACATAAAGCAAGTTTCCTGATAAGTTCACCTCCCGCGCTGGCGTTGATACATTCCAATGTACCCCATAGTAGTAGACAACGTTTCCTTCTCCAACGAAACATTCAAAACTGGCGTCCTCGCCTTCGTACACAGTGTTAACTAATGGCGTTATGCCGACAGGATGGATTTGAGAGTTTTTATCAAATTCACATGCAGAAGTATGGTTGTCAGTAGCACATGCGTATCGCGACAACTCATCAGTTACATTTGTTGAATTAAAATTAAGTCTAGCAATAACCTTGTTTTGAAGGGTGATGTTAGGAGTAATGATTCCACTGTCCTTTGTCAGACTAAGAAACTCGTTATTAGTTGAATTTTCAGATCTGTTGTCGTTATTCAACTCATTTCTACTGCATATCACATCGACTGACACACCACCTGATTGATGCAATGATTTTGGCAAAAAACGTGTTTCACATTCAGTTGGTGCCTCATGTACGAAGACGTAAAAGTAAAGGTCTGTTTTAATTGCTGTTCTTGCTCATCAATTTCGCACGTGTATGTCGTGTTCATAGGCGTACCCAGGGGGGGGGGTTTGGGGGGTTCAACCACCCCCCCCCCCCCCTTTGACCAAAAAATGACTGTTTTGGGGGTTTGAAACCCCCCTTTTAAAATTTTAGCCGGTCTTTAGACTACTTTTAAGCGGTCTCGACTGCCTGAAACCCGGTCTCGACGACAAACCCTGTTCTCGTCCCAAATTTTTGTTCGAAGATCTCCGGTCTCGGGGTCGAAAATTGAAAAAATTGAAAAAATTGAAAAAAGTACTTGGTCTCGAAATATTGAACGTACTTGGTCTTGGCTTCGAATATTTTCTATGTACACCCGGTTTTCAAATATGAAGGTACTTGGTCTCGGTCTCGAAATTTTGTATGGACACCCCCCCCCCCCCCCCCCCCTCCCCCACCCCCCCCCCCCCCCCCCCCACTGAGCGAGGTTTTCAACTTTGAAGGTACTTGGTCTCGGTCTCGAAAATTTTGAAGGTACTTGGCCTCGGTTTGGAATTTTTTACAAAATAACCCCCCCCTTAAAAATTCCTGGGTACGCCACTGGTCGTGTTACCAGGTTCGTTAAGCATAATATTCACAAGCCCCTTGAGCACTCTTCATTTGAACTTGTTAATTCAATTTGCAAACATACTTTCCACAAACCATTGTAATGACATGTCCCCAAAACAAGAGGACCGTCATTCGAACGTTGATGACTCCATTTGACGGTCATTTTCAAATGTCTGCTCAATTCATTCAAATATGAACATTGCAGGTTGATTTGAGTCCCAACCATTGACTCGTAGTGGAAATGATTCTGGTCATCTCCAATACGCACACGCAATACAGCAGACAATTATCAAATTAATTTGTATAAAGTAAGACATAATTACAGTCTTGTCCTTGCATACTTTGCGAGAAAAACAATCTGACTTTATATTCACCCATTGCCGAAACTATTCCATATTTCTCTCCTGTTTATGAATCACTGCAAATGTATTTTCCGTGTGTAAAACGTAAAGTCAATAAGAAAAAAGAACAGGATATAACAAACAACCATCCAATGAATACTTGACGATTTTGGGATATGTAGAACACTTATTATGACCATTGCGATAAATTATCCTTGGGCGACAAGATTGCTCCAATTTATTTTCTTTGGATTGTGTTTCTTCTCTTAATTTCGATATTAACAAAGTGTTAAGAAAACAATTCATATTCAATTCGTCAGACATTAAACAAATAATCTAAACCATGGAGCTGTTTTGTTTATCCAAGAATAAATGTGGTCGTTTGGTTAAACCCATAAAGAACCGGTCAGTGGTTCAATCATGGTTGGTTTCCGCTTTCTAAACGAAGTATACAACCAACTGAACCCTGATTCAAAGGATTATTCTGCACACGAGGAGTTGACATCTTCTTTGTAATTCTAGTTCCGCTTCCTCTAATGTTCAGCAATATCACAACAAAGAAGGCAGTCA
This sequence comes from Echinarachnius parma, assembly GCA_037951105.1. Taxonomy (NCBI): domain Eukaryota; kingdom Metazoa; phylum Echinodermata; class Echinoidea; order Clypeasteroida; family Echinarachniidae; genus Echinarachnius; species Echinarachnius parma. The sequence goes on from JBAMJV010008755.1 coordinate 6,436, forward strand.
GAATAAAAGCAATATATGTACGAAATGTCACAGATACTACAAAAATCTTGTCAACGTATGATGGCTGAGTTATATCATGTGTGATGCGTCTCTCATCTGATGGCATGGTAGAGGTGTGTCCACCGGGATCGTTGTGTAATACGCTTGTAGGTATGCTGGTATGGTCAGGAGGTGTATTTGAAGATGGTGCCTGGATAACCTTCAATAATTGTCTTTTGGATAGGTCATCATCTACAATCTATCCGAAATTGTTTCAACTTATGAAATCAATTTGTCTCGTTTGTTTTGAAATGAATTACCACTATTTGGTATTAATGGTGAAACAGAAAGGCTCATACCAAATCATAAATACATAATATATGTAATGTCATACCCATTGTCATCATAGCGAGAAGGTGAATCCAAATTAATTTCTTTTGATCGTGTTCCTGCTTTTACTTTCCATAATAAAAATTTGCAAATTAAATAATTGCGTTGTATCATCAGTCAAATTGATTAAGTTAAACCCGGGAACTTGTATTGATCATTCAGTAATAAAAGTGGTCCTTTGGTGTAACCCATATAGAACCAGGTCAGCATTCAGGAGATCGTAGTAACGTCGTACAAATCTTACTTGCATCTCTATGGTTATTTAATGTCTGGTTGCTTTCCGTTTCTAAAATAAGTATAAAGCCATCTTTAGATTTCCCAATGTTCTATTTCTTATTGGAAAATATAACCATTTCTCTTTACAGTGATCAAACTTCTGACAATGAATAAGCAAGTAACACGTTGCATTTGCAGGGATACCTTGGCCACATATCATAATCACATTGATTTAACATGTCCGTGCAGGGAAGGGAGAGGCGGAAGCAGTAGGTGCGCGGCAGAGGGTCTTTCTTGAAAAGAGGGGAACTGAGTTTCGTTGTCCAGTGCTGCTTCTGAACCCTGATGCAAGGGATCATTCTGCTCACAAGTAGTTGACATCTTCTTTGGAAATCTAGTTCCACTTCTTCCCATTTTCACCAATAGCACAACAAAAAAGGCAGTCATACTAAGAATGAAAGCAAGAAGTGCACGAAATGACACATATGCTACAAAGATCATGTCAAGGTATGATGTCTGATTAATATTAGGTGCGATTACTCTCTCATCTGATGGAATGGTAGGGGTGTATTCTCCCGGATCGTTCTGTAACACGATGTTATGTGTCTTGGTATGGTCAGGAGGTGTCTTTGAAGTGTTGCCTGGATAACCTTCAAGATAGCTTCTGCAGACACTGTCGTTCCATTCAGCGATGATTCACAGAATACAGATAATCCATCGTCTTCTGAAGACACGTTGCTTATATTAAGCATGGTCCCTAACTTTCTTACCACAAGATCAGCATCAATCGATGATACGTTCCAGTTTACGACATTATATCCAAGTTTACCTTCTCCAACGAAACATTTAAAGCTAGCATCCTCTCCTTCGTACACTCTATTAACTAATGGCGTTATGCCGACAGGGTGGATTGGAGAGTTTGTATAAAATTCACATGCAGAAGTGTAGTTGTCAGTTGCACATGCATATCTCGACAACTCATTGGTTACGTCCGTTGAATGCAAATGGCGTCTTGCAATAACCTTGTTTTGAAGGATGATGTTAGGAGTAATGATTTCACCATTCTTTGTCAGACTAAGCATCTCGTCGTCATCAGTTATATCGTTGAAATTCACATTATTTCTACTGCATGACACATCGACCGACATACCACTGGATTGATGCAATGCTTTTGGCAAAAAGCGTGTTCCACATTCAGTTGGTGCTGCATGTACGTAGATGTAAAAGAAAACCGTCTGTACTAATCGTTGTTCTTGTTCATAAATTTCGCACGTGTATGTTGTGTTACCAGGTTCGTTAAGCGTAATATTCACAAGCCCCTTAGGACACTCTTCATTTGAACTTGTTAATTCACTTTGCAACATACTTTCCCACACACCACTGTAATGACATGTCCCCAAAACAAGAGGACTGTCATTCGAACGTTGGTGACTCCATATGACGGTCATTCTCAAATCTCTGCTCAATTCAGTCAAATATGAACATTGCAGGTTGATTTGAGTCCCAACCATTGACTCGTAGTGGAAATGATTCTGGTCATCTCCCAATACACATACAGTAATGCAGCGGAGCATTATCAAATTAATTTTCATTAAGCAAGTCATAATGACAGTCTTGTCCTTGCATACTTTGCGAGAACAACAATCTGACATATTTATCCATTGCTGAAACTATTCCATATTTCTCTCCTGTTTATGAATCACTGCAAATGTATCTTCCGTGTGTAAAACATAAAGTCAATAAAAAGAACAGGATATATTTAACAAAAATGTATCCACTAAATACATGACGATATTTGGATAGGGTTAGTAGGGTAAGTAGAACGCGTATTATGACCGTTGCGATAAATTATCCTTGGGCGGCAAGATTGCTCCCATTTATTTTCTTTAGATCGTGTTTCTTCTTTTACTTTCGATACTTACAATGTGTTCATACAACAATTCATATTAAATTCGTCAGTCATTAACAAATGCATCCAAACCATGAAACTGTTTTGTTCATCCAAGAATAAATGTGGTCGTTTAGTTTAACCCATATAGAACCAGGTCGGCATTCAGGAGATCTAGTAACTCACTTGCATCACTAGTGGTTCATTCATGGTTGGTTTCTGCTTTCTAAAGTATACAACCAAGTTTGGATCATTATGTTCTCTTTGTTATTGATAAATATAATCATTTCTTTTTAGTCACAGTGAATTAATATTACGTCGCATTACTTGGCCATCTATGGCAGTCATTTAACGTATAGGGAGAGGCGGAAGCGGATTAGGGGACGCGGCAGAGGGTCTTTCTTGTAATAAGTGTAACTGCGTTCCGTTGCCCGGTGGTGCTACTGAACCACGATTGAAGGGATCATTCTGCTGACGAGTAGTTGACATCTTCTTTGTAATTCTAGTTCCGTTTCCTCTCATTTTCACCAATAGCACAACATCGCCGTAAATCTCAGTAGTCCGCTTGCATATTATGTCGATTGATGCACATTTTGACATGTTCGAGAAATTCGGGTGATGTAATGAGTTCGGTAAAACGCGGTAAAACGCGTGATTGATTGATGATGTCACAAGAGGTTTTTACTCTGGAGAGTTTTTTTTTTTTTAGAGATGGCCTTGGCAAACTGAAGAAATTAATGGCTAAAATGTTTAAAAATATACAAAACATATGTAGGTCCATGGGCGTCGATACTTACGTAATACCCATTCATCAGGGGGGGATGGATGAATGGATCATCCCCCCCTGATCAATGGGTATCAATGACAGATCGACGCCCGTGTGTAGGTCAAATAGTTAACAAATAGTTGATGTATACACTAATACACACTTTGGATTTCAGGGAAACTTTAAAATAAAATATTGTGCATGCAATGTTTTGTTCAAATAGTGATTAGATAGAGAGATATTCAACAACTATTTAAAAAACCTCTCTTGTAAATTTTGGAAAAGAGGGAGCATTTTGAAGAAAAACAAATATTTATGCCTAAAATGTGATGTTATTATACGAACATTCGTTATTTTGGATTTTCGTCGTTCGTCGGTATACGGGTAGTCTTTCAAGGGTTTGGTAACCAAGCACTAACACGGAAACTTTAATGGTTTCTGACCAATTACCTTTTTGGGGAATATTATTTTCTGTTAGCTTGTCAAATAATGAATATCTGGAGTCACGCATTTAATATGTATTACGTGATATTACTAAACCACCTTAAATAAGTCCATAAGTCCTTTGAAATCTCATGAATCTTTGAAGTCTCATGAATCTCATGAATCTTTCCGAACGTGGCGCTTCCAGTGTTATTGTATGAATGAGCACACGCAAGTAACCCCTCATTTTATTTGTTTTGAAATCCCCAGCGACCCACATTTAGGTTGTATAGCTGTGTATTGTACACATTTCTTTCTTGGGCACGTCTTTCTTTTTTCTTTCTGTCCGTTGCTTGTTAAATTGAGTACAAATGTGTACCATTTAAACGTGTAGATCTTATAAAAAAAACACACACACACGATAAATAATGACTGCTTATTTTGTGTTCTCTTAATTGTATGTGTAATAACACTTTGAAATCGCTTCATTCATATAAGTATTATTTGTATCTTTTGTAAGACGTAATCAGGTTATTTTCGAACCTGATTTTGTTTGCAGAAGGTTTATGTCCAATCTTGTTATTTTTGTATTTGCATTGATGTGTATTTAGATTTATTATAATAGTTATAATTAATCGGGAGTCTCGCTTGAGGACACCGCGGTCATGATACTTGTTGATAATTTTCTCAATATTGTAATTATGTATTTTTTATTTTTGGATATAGAATTATGTTTTTTTGATATGCTCACTTTCTTGTCACTGCACGCTCACCCTTCACTCCTTCACTCTCGCGCGCTCCATGTTAATATGTCCCTCAAATTAAATGAATCCTGATGTTTTAATAGATGACCAAAATTTAGTTGAACACAATAGTGAATATTATACAATAAATGAATTTAATAAGAAAATTAATTTCGATTGTAATAGCATTCATGATCAATCTACCTTAAGACCAACTAATAACATTAGTAATCAATTTAGTCTATTTCATATGAATGCTCGAAGTTTGAATAAAAATGTTCTTCCTTTTGAAATATTAATGGACTCTATTAATAATTTTCCCTTTTCGGCCATTGGCATCACAGAAACGTGGTTACATGAAAATTCACCCGAAATGTTTAATCTTTCTAATTATGAAATGATACGTAAAGACCGTAAGAATGGTAGAGGAGGAGGTGTTGCCATATACATAAATAATACATTTACATTCAAAATTCGAACTGATATAGAAATTGAAGGTTCCGAAAGTTTATTTATAGAAGTTAGTATGAGTAAAAATAAAAATATGATAATAGGAATTATTTATAGACCCCCAACTAGTGATGTAGATACGTTCATAAATCAAATAGATTCCGTTTTGAATAAGATATCGCAGGAAAATAAACATAGATATTTAATGGGTGATTATAATTTAGACTTAGTCAATAAAACAAACAATAATATATTGAAATTTTATAATACTATGTTATTATATTCTTGTTATCCCCATATTTCTAAACCTACTAGAATTGATAGTGTAACAATAAGTGAAACATTAATTGATAATATATTCTCAAATGTCATTCATGCAGAACATTTAAATGGTATTCTGTACTCAGATATATCAGATCATCTACCCATTTTTGTTATATGCTATAATGTCATTAGTGAGAAAACTAGGACAAATATTTTCGTTAAAAAGAGGAAAGAAACAGAACAAACTATTGATTCTTTAATTTTTGATTTGTCCAAAGAACAATGGCGCGAGATATTCTCGGTTGAAGATGCTAATTTGTCATATCAAAACTTTTTGCATAAACTCTCTTTTTATATAGATAAGAATATGCCATTTATGAACAAAAAAGATAATATAAGTATAAAACAGCCATGGATTACTCAGGGGTTAATGCAATCAATTTTAACTCGCAATCGTTTGTATAAAATATCATTGCGTAAACCAACTGCTCAGAATAAAGATAGATATAAGCATTATAGAAATAGATTAACAACTTTAATTCGTGTATCACGTAAACGGTATTATTCAAATAAAATAGAATCTAATCAAGGGAATGTAAAGGTATTATGGCAAACTATTAATGATCTCTTAAAAACTAAAAAGAAAGTATGCTCTGATATAATAGTTGAAAGTGGTAATGAAATCACGGACCCTCATTCAATTGCTACTGCTTTCAATAACTTTTTTGTTAATATAGGTCCACGTTTAGCCTCAACAATACACTCAAATGAAAACTTTAAGGATTATTTATTTGATGCTAATGAAAATTCATTATTTTTTATTCCAGTGAATGAAAATGAAATATTAGAGATAGTTCGATCGTTTAAGATGAGTAGATCATGCGGTTATGATGGAATAAGTGTGTATTTATTAAAGAAAATTATTTATTGTTTGGCCTCTCCCCTAGTTCATATTTGTAATTTATCAATTTCGACAGGCATTTTCCCGGACTCCTTAAAGATAGCTAAAGTGATTCCTATTTATAAAAAAGATGATTCAACTCAAATAAAAAATTATCGCCCTATCTCGCTATTGCCGGTCATTTCCAAGATTTTAGAAAAAATTGTTTATAAACGTCTTTATTCTTTTTTACAAGAAAATAATACTCTTATTTGCAATCAGTTTGGATTTCGAAAAGGTTTTTCTACTGATTATGCTTTGATACAATCTTGTGATAAAATAACTCGAACACTTAATAATAAGGAACATATAATTGGGGTATTTATGGACCTGTCAAAAGCTTTTGACACCATGAATCATGACATTTTGTTGCAAAAACTTATTCATTATGGTATACGAGGCACAGCCTTAAAATGGTTTAAGAGTTATTTAGTTAATCGAAAGCAATTTGTTTCATTTCAGTCAGTAAATTCCCCTAACTTAAATGTGTTATGTGGTGTTCCACAAGGATCAATTTTAGGCCCCCTTCTTTTTCTTATTTATATTAATGACATAGTAAAGTCATCACCACTTCTTACTTACGTGCTTTTCGCAGATGACACTAACATATTTTGTTCTCATAAATGCTTGAATACTCTAATTTATACTCTCAATAATGAATTAGTTAAAATCTCAACATGGTTTAAATGCAATAAATTGTCCCTTAATTTAGATAAAACATGTTTTATAAATTTTTGTGCTTCCCAAACACACTTTGATCAGGTTATAAACATTGTTATTGATGATATTTATATAGTTGAAAGGAAATCGACAAAATGTTTAGGTATAACTTTGGATTCAAAGCTTACTTGGAATAATCATGTAAATAATATTACAACATCAATTTCAAGGGCAGTTGGGGTAATTGATAAAATGAGGGACCTTGTACCCGAGAAAATACTTTATACATTATATAATGCATTAGTGTTACCTTATTTTACATACTGTAATGTAGTTTGGGGGAACTGTAGTATAACTAAGATTAATATAATTTTTCTCTTGCAAAGAAGAGCACTTAGGATTTGTACTCATTCTAATTACTTAGCTCATACAAATCCGTTATTTTATAGATTAAACATTTTAAAAGTGAGTGATTTGCACTTATATCAAACAGCAATCTGTATGTTTAAATACACACAAAATTCACTTCCTCTTTTTCATGACGTATTTATTCCTAATTCCCATGTTCACTCATACCCAACGCGTAATTGTACTGATTTTCATTTACACAATCCTAAAACTTTGTTAGCGCATAAGTCCATAAGATATCATGGTCCAGACATTTGGAATACACTCCCTAGACATATTAAACAGTGTACATATCTCTATTCATTTAAAGCTACACTAAAAAACACATTATTTCACAATATAATGTATAAAGATAAAAAAATAAAAGCGTTCTTTGTAAAACTTTAGAAACTACATCAAATTTTGGTCTGACTTTACATAGTAATACTGATGATTCAACATGTTGGCGCATGAGGACACTTGCACTTGCACACACACGCACCACTAGCACCCTTGTTTTTGTTTGGTTTCTCTCTTATCTCTGTCATTAACGTATAATTAGTATGAATCCAACTGTTTATATTCACATTTAATTGTAATATATATCATTTGAGTATCATGGCCCCCTCTTCTTGTTACTTAGCCAATATTTTACAACTCATTTTTATCTTAGCTCGGTTGACCGTCTGCTCAAGCTTTTGCTTATAACGGCGACCTTCTGCTTTCTTTCTTTATACACGCAATGGCCCAACGTATAAATTTACTCTTACTCATGTATTATACATTTGTTTCTATATTTTGTATATTGTTTGCATACCTTATATTTTATATAATTATCCATATTTGTTGTATAACTGATTTGTTTGATTGCAGAAAATAAAGTCTTTGAAATGAAATGAAATGAAGTCATGTGAAATCTATAAACCTGAATAAATTTAACCTGTAAATAACTATAAGTATGATAGTATATCATTTTCAAGGAAGTGAAAGAGATAGTTGTCACATATTTTAAAGAAAAACACAAATAAAACAAGAAGCCTATTACCATGATCACCTCATCTACCACGGGATGTGGTCCATTTGCATAGCATGCATTTCTACAAAAAGAAAAATTGAAACGCCCTACTTTGGCGTTTGGATAAGGACATACAAAAATACAATTCCAACATTGTCTTTACCGCTGGAGATGTCTGGTATGTAACTGTATATGGGGAAATGGCACTGTTGAAAATACTTCGGTTCTGTTTTATCTGCAACTTTTTGTTTGTCGTAACTTCCGGTGTTGCAATATCTCAATTCAACTATACGGTCTTTGTCGGAGATCATATAGAACTGAAATGTCCGACTGTTCACCACCGATATTTTAAAGTAAAATGGACATACAACACGGTTCTCCTCGGGGAATGTGATCATGGAGGGTGGAATCCCTTCATCGGAGACGACTTGATCAAACCAGTTGAGGACTGCAGCGAAGGATTGGTCATCGCGAACGCTAAATAACCTGGGGAACATATTTACACTTGAAGCGTACACCTATTCCATGATGTGAGTTACAAGAACGTGACGGAGTTACTTGTCACTGTTTTACCTGCAGCGTGTCCAGAAATCTGTTCGATCCGAAATTCACCCACAGTATATCAGATGCCATGCACACCACTGAATGCCTCCTCATACGTCATCAATAGACAGCCAATGGCAGAATGGTCCTCAATTGAAACGTTTATCCAAGTCGCCTGTGATAATACAACCGTTCTAATGCTAAGTTTGAACGCTACCGCGATGATAACAGAGTTTGTATGCTCTAGCATAGACCCGAATTCTACCTGTGACACGTGTAAGGCTGTAGGGGTCTATGGACGTCATAACCTCGGCATCGATCAAGTGGTAATGCGACTTTTGAAAGGAGGTTCCATCAAGTTTTAATGCATCTGCGATAAAGGAAACAAAACTGACCTTGACACCAGGCTGATCAACGATGGAGTGCTGTTAAGCGTATGGGAGAAAACATTACAGGAGGTATGTTAACTGTTCGCAAAGAATTTCATCTGCAAGACAGTAAATCATATCTTTTGTTTACTGTAGACCTTGGTGACATTGTACTGTCCGCGGATGTCTTCCTGAAGCAGTTTTCAATAAAGTCGACGTCAGATATGTCGAAAGCGCCTGCCGTAGCCATGGAAGCAATCATTAAACCGACGGAATATCCGAACATCAGTTTAACTACCGGTGGTCAATCCTCATATTTCGAGACTGGCGTTAATGGTACCGCAAACCAGTTATGTTCTGTGTCATATTCTGTATACGTTCGAGATATAACTCTCATAGGAGCGGTGATGGCAATCATGGTCTTAATCCTCGCAGTCCGATCTAGAAGAAAGATTAAGTCTTCCATACGCTCGGTATTCCAGAAGTCCGAAGCATCTGGGATTTACATAACCAGGCTATCCGGTCGTCGTGCAGCGCCCTCATCCATTGACCAGCGAGTTGTTGCGGATGACCACACGTCTGAAAGTATGGTAAACCAAGATCATAAAGATGGACTCTACCCTCGAGCGACTTCAAGGCCGCTTCCAAGTTTACCGGCAATACTTGCGTCTCGAGAACGCGAATTACAGACTAAACAAAACATGTTTGAAGCAGACAGTTGTGTTTCATCGTTAACACCGCAGATGTCTGATGGAGACTCACATGTCTATGAAAATGCGACATTCTATGCAAACCACATGGTTTGTGCTGAACAACCATTTGAGAAGTCTCACCCAGAATTACCTGTACTCAATCCATATTATTCGATTGACTGAAAATTACCACTACCACTACGGGGTTTCAGCTCAAAACACCAATCGAACAGTATCGATCACAACCAAGATTCCATTCATATGTCATACCAGCCCTCCATCATTCCTTATCATTTTCCTTTTATAATTATGCCCGGTATGTCACGCATGTATACATGACGTCTTTCTTTCTTTTTGAATTCAAACATTAAACAGGATATAACCTTCCATGCAACCAAGACGAGTTGCTCTTAACAACCAATTTTAAATAATCTCGATGTGAACAAATGTGTCATAATTTTGTCATTGTCATCTGACTTAGTAAAATACGCGTCGTAGATTGGCTAAACACGGTCACATGACTGGGGTGTCAATTTGGTATGACACATAGAAGTATGAATAAACAAACCAACCCGTTTATATGACACCCACATGGCGCGCGCTGCAAAAGAGATTCTATTATCACGTCACAATGAGAGCCAAAGGTATACGTACTAAGTACACGTACTGCATGTTGTTTTTCACTGATTTCAGTTTTAATGCATGAATGTGTATTAGCCCCCGGACTTAGCCAGATGATATAACAGTTGTAAACTTTGTTGTCGGGAAAACCACGGAAGGTTCCCTCGGGATTTAAAATGCTATTTCGTGAAGAAAATAAGTCCCTCGACTAAGTCTCGGGACTTATAAATCTTCCCTCAATAGCATTTAAAATCCCTCGGATGGAACATTCCGTGATATTCCCTCCACCACCAGTTAACAACTGTATATTATAACCCCTGATGAATTTACCAGGACAATGCAATCAGTCGAGACTCGTATATCAATGGACACGCCGTACCTGCACATTATTGACTGAGTTAATATTTGGGCTTATGCGGGTCCTATTCGGTCAGTAACGTGTTGTTTAGGTCCTTCAAGTGGTCCACCGGCTGGTACCAGCCCTAGATGTAGACCGGTCTACGCTTTTGTTAAGCTTATTACCAAACGTTCATCTTTTGAACTTCTTCTTCTACTATTGCTATACTAGAACTACGCCGTCTTCTCCTTCTCCTCTTCCTTCTTATTTGTCTTCTCCGTCTTCTTACATGTATTATTCTTAATTCGTTCATCTCACCTCCACATAATGTCTCCTAAACCACTACGTCTTATTCTCCAATTACTTTTACTTATTCCTATTCATTCACCTACTTATCATGCTTATAATTATTCTTCTTTATCGTCGTCATTGTTGCTCCATTTCTCATCTACTTTTTTTATTTTTAAAGTTATTACTTTTCTTCCCTTTTATTCATCTTTTCTTTCCGTCCCCGCTCTTCTTGATCACAGTCTTTTCCCCCGATGATAACATTTATTTCGAAATAAATACCTTCATGTCCGTAAGGGAGAGGTGGAAGTGGAAGAGACGTGACAGAGGGTCCTTCTCATATTGAGTGGAAATGAGGTTCGTTGACCAAGGCTGCTACTGAACCATGGTTCAAGAGATTACTCCGCTAACGAGAAGTTGACATCTCCTTTGTAAATCTAGTTTTGCTTCTACTCATTTTAACCCATAGCACAACAGCGAAAGCAGTCGTGATACAATGTAGATCATGTCGATGTATGATGTTTGATTTATTAGGCATAATGTTAGGTGCGATTAGTTTTGTACGAAGTCTCCCTGGGGACGTGGGGAGAAGGGGATCAAAGCCTGTTCCGTGTTTCCATTTTAAAGGGTTTTATTTCAAGTTCAATACAGAGATGCTATATTGTTTGAGTTATTGTATGTAGTATTAAATGTAGTATACAATTGGGATTTTGAATAAGTTACGTTATGATTTGTGTAGAAAAACACTATTACTTCTGTATAATTCGTTGATATTGTCAAAACTATCATATTGTAATATAATGTGGGGTACAACTTGTAAACAAAATATTGATTCAATTTTTATATTAAAAAAAGGCAATTAGAATATGCTCAGATACTGCTTATCTTGCTCATACAAATCCTATCTTTAAAAGTTTAAATGTTTTAAAAATAACAGACATTAACGTATCTCAAACAGCCATATTTATGTATAAATTGAAAATAAATCTCCTCCCTATGCACTTAAAGACCCTATTTATTCGCAATGATCAAATACACAATTATCAAACTCGTAGTTCATGTAAATATCATTTGTCTAATCTAAAGACATTGCTTGCACAGAAATCCATTAAACATAGAGGTCCAGATGTATGGAATTACCTGCCGAATAGTATTACGCAATGCTCCTCATTAAATGTATTTAAATCCTAACTAAAAAAGTATTTAATTATGTGTTACGATTAGGTGCACGTATATATCTTGTATAATCGATGTACTTATTTATTGTGTACTTTTATTTTTGTATATAGTTACATGAATATATAACACTACAGTAAAATATGCCTTAATTTTCAGTGTCTAATGTGTCTAATGTCTAATGATTCATTACAGTCATTATATATATATATATATATATATACCTGAATAAATCTAACCGTCCCGTAAATAATTAACTTACATGTGACACTGACAGAATAAAGAACTATACTTACGATAGAAAATATATCATTTTCAAGGAAGTAAAAGCGAAAGTTGTCACTTAGCTAAACCAAAAAACGAAATAAGAAGACTTTTACCATGTTTACAGCCTCGTGATCAAAATATGATAGCTCTAGCACAGAAGGTGGTCTGCTTGCATATCACGCATTTCTACATTTAACAAATGGAAACACCCTATTCTTTGCCGTTTGGATAGGACAGAACAAAATACAATTCCAACATTTATTCACCGCTTGAGATGTTTTGTATGTCATTGTATGTGGGGAAATGGCACTTCTAAAATTACTTCGATTCTGTTTTGTCTGCATCTTGTTGTTTTTCGTAACTTCCGGAGTTGCAATATCTCAATCCAACTATACGGTCTTTGTCGGAGATCATACAGAACTGAAATGTCCGACTGGCCACTTTGGTGGCTTTCACCATGTTCATTTTAGCATAAAATGGACATACGACACGCTTCTGCTCGGGGAATGTGGCCATGGAGGGTGGAACCCCTTCACCGGAGACGACTTGATCAAACCATTAGGGGACTGCAGCAAAGGACGTGTAATCGTGAACACTACAACTCCTGGAGAGCACAATTACACTTGTAGCGTACACCTATTCCATGATGTGAGTTACAAGAACGTGACGGAGTTTCTTGTCGCTGTTTTACCTGCAGCGTGTCCAGAAATCTGTTCGATCCGAAATTCACCCACAGTATCAGAGGCCAAACTGCCAATCGATGGGCTGTCGGTACAGATGCCATGCACACCACGGAATGCTTCCTCACACGTTATCGATAGACAGCCAATGGCAGAATGGTCCTCAACAGAAACCTATACCCCAGTCGCTTGTGATAATACAACCGTTCTAATGCTCATGTTGAACTCTACCGCGATGATATCAGAGTTCGTATGCTCTACCCGAGACTCGAATTCTACCTGTGACACGTTTAAGGCTGTAGGGGTCAATGGACGCCAAATCGTCGATCGAGTGGTAATGCGATTTTCGAAAGGAGGTTCCTCCAAGTTTGAATGCATCTGCGATAAAGGAAACAAAACTGACCTTGACATTGATCAACGATGGAGTGCTGTTAAGCGTATGGCAGAAAACACTACAGGAGTTGCTTTAACTGTTCCCAAAGAATTTCATCTGCAAGACAGTAAATCATATCTTCTGTTTACTGCAGACCTTGGTGACATTGTACTGTCCGCGGATGTCTTCCTGAAGCAGTTTTCAATAAAGTCGACGTCAGATATGTCGAAAGCGCCGGCCGTAGCCACGGAAGCAATCATTAAACCGACGGAACATCCGGAAATCAGTTTAAGTACTAGTAGTCAATGCTCGTATTTCGAGACTGGCGTTAATGGTACCGCAAACCAGATATGTTCTGTGCCATATTCTGTATACGTTCGAGATATAACTCTCATTGGAGCGGTGATGGCTATCGTGGTCTTAATCATCGCAGTCCGATCTAGAAGAAAGATTACGTCTTCCATACGCTCGGTATTCCAGATGTCCGAAGCATCTGGGATGTACATAACAAGTATATCCGGTTGTCCCACAGCGCCCTCATCCATTGACCAGCGAGTTGTTGCGGATGACCACACGTCTGAAAATATGGTTAACCAAGATCATGAAGATGGACTCTACCCTCGAGCGACTTCAAGACCGCTTCCAAGTTTACCGGCAATACTTGCGTCTCAAGAACTCGACTTACAGACTAAACGAAACATAAAGATATTTGAAGCAGACAGTTGTGTTTCATCGTTGACACCGCAGATGTCTGATGGAGACGCACATGTCTATGAAAATGCGACATTCTATGCAAACCACATGGTTTGTGCTGAACAACCATTTGAGAAGTCTCAGCCAGAATTACCTGTACTCAATCCATATTATTCGATTGACTGAAAATTACCACTACCACTACGGGGTTTCATCTCTAAAACACAAATCGAACAGTTTTGGTCCCAACCAAGATTCCAATGATATGTCACTCCAGCCCTCCATCATTCCTTATCAATTTCCTTTTATATGCCTCATCATGTCACGCATGTATACATGGCGTCTTTCTTTCTTTTTGAATTCAAACATTAAACAGAATATAACCTTCCATACAACCAAGACGAGTTGTTCTTAACAACCAATTTTAAATAATCTCGATGTGAACAAATGTGTCATAATTTTGTCATTGCGTTTTATAATCCCATGAATTTACCAGGACAATGCAATCAGCCGAGACTCGTATATCAATGGACACACCGTACCTGCAAAGGTTTGACTGAGTTAATATTTTGGCTTATGCGGATCATATTCGGTCAGTAACGTGTGGTCCAGGTCCACCAAGTGGTCCACCGGCTGATCCCAGCCCTAGATGTAGACCGGTCTACGCTTTTGTTAAGCTTATTACCAAACGTTCATCTTTTGAACTTCTTCTTCTACTATTGCTATCATTAGAACTACGTCTTCTTCTCCTTCTCCTCTTCCTTCTTATTTGTCTCATCCGTCTTTTTACATGTATTATTCTTAATTCGTTCATCTCATCTCCACATAATGTATCCTAAACCACTACGTCTTCTTCTCCAATTACTTCTACTTCCTACTTATAGTTATTCTTCTTTATCGTTGTCATTGTTGCTCCATATCTCATCTACTTTTTTATCTTTAAAGTTATTAATTTTCTTCCCTTTTATTCATCTTTTCTTTCCGTTCCCGCTCCTCTTGATCCCAGTCGTTTCCCTCGATTTTAATTTCAACCCTATCCCCCCCACCCCCATTTTAACATTTATTTCGAAATAAATACTTTCATGTCCGTATAGGGAGAGGTGGAAGCGGAAGACGTGACAGAGGGTTCTTCTCATATTGTGTGGAAATGAGGTTCTTTGACCAAGGCTGCTACTGAACCATGATTCAAGGGATTACTCCGCTAACGAGAAGTTGACATCTTCTTTGTAAATCTAGTTTTGCTTCTACTCATTTTAACCCATAGCACAACAGCGAAAGCAGCCGTGATACAATTTAGATCATGTTAGGTAGGTGCGATTAGTTTCTGACCTAATGGAATGGTAGGGGTGTGTTATCCTAGGTCGATATGTAAGACTTTGTACACAGATTTGTACGAAGTCTCCATGGGGACGTGGGGGGAAGTGGTCTAAAACCTGTTCCATGCTTCCATTTTAAAGCGTTTTCTTTCAAGTTCAATACAGAGATGCTATATTATTTGAGTTATCATATGTGGTATTAGATACTTTGAACATTTTCATGAGACATCTAATCATCAAATTGTAAAAAGCGTCTAATTACAGTAGTTATATATATACCTGAATAAATCTACCCGTCCCGTAAATAATTAACTTAAATGTGACACTGACAGAATTAAAGGGGTAGTTTAGTTTTGGTAGAGAGGGCGCTGCACATAAATTTTTTTTTGTGAGATAATGAAAAACTGAGTGTCGAATTTAAGAGAACATGCAATTTTAATGGCAGAATAAACTTTATTTGGTCAAAGTCGGTCCAGAAACGGCTGAAATATCAATAAATATATTTGATCTTATAATTATTTGGGGCCCAAATAATTAGATGATTTTTTCAAAAAATTTTTAAAATGCTTACACTTTTTCAAAAATGTTCAAAAGCGTTTTTAAATAGTTGTTGATGATCTATCTACTTAATCATTATTTCAATAGAACATCACATGCATTATTTTGTATGAAAAATGGTTGAAACCAATGCCTTTTTAGAAAGCGCCCTCTTGTGTTTTAATGGCTCTTTTTGAATGATAACATGCTTTTTACTTAGTCGTTTGTAATTTTGTATACCTTTCGAGCATGGTGGAGTAATAACTATTAGTTTATAATGTTACTGTCCAGGTTTGGTTACTAAAGTTCAGCCTTACCAAAAATTAAACTACCCCTTTAAGAACTATAATTATGATAATATATCACTTTCAAGGAAGTGAAAGCGAAAGTTGTCACATATTTTAAAGAAAGAACTAAACAAGAAGACTTTTACAATGATCACATCCTATTGATCAAAATATGAAAGCTCTACCACGTACGGATGTGGTCCATTCGCCTAGCATTCATTGATACATACAGCAAATTTTAAACGCCCTACTTTGCCGTTTGGATTAGGACATACAAAAATACAATTCAAACATTGTCTGTCTTTGAATACCGCTGGATATGTCTAACTGTGTGTGGGGAAATGGTACCTTTAAAAATACTTCGGTTCTGTTTTATCTGCAACTTGTTGTTTGTCGTTACTTCCGGGATTGCAACATCTCATCTCAACTATACGGTCTTCGTCGGTTATCATACAGAACTAAAATGTCCGACTGGCCGTTTTGGTGGCTTTCACCATGTTAACCATCGATATTTTAGCATACAATGGACATACGATACGGTTCTGCTAGGAGAATGTGACCATGGAGGGTGGTCTAATTTCTCCATCAGGGACAACTTCATAAAACCAGTTGGGGACTGCAGCGAAGGATTGGTTATCGCGAACGCTAAATAACCTGGGGAACATATTTACACTTGAAGCGTACACCTATTCCATGATGTGAGTTACAAGAACGTGACGGAGTTTCTTGTCACTGTTATACCTGCAGCGTGTCCAGAAATCTGTTCGATCCAAAATGCACCCACAGTATCGAAGGCTTTAATGCCAGGCCATGTGCTAGCGGTACAGATGCCATGCAGGCCACGGAATGCTTCCTCATACGTCATTAATAGACAACCAATGGCAGAATGGTCCTCAACAGAAACCTATACCCCAGTCGCTTGTGATAATACAACCGTTCTAATGCTCATGTTGAACTCTACCGCGATGATTTCAGAGTTCGTATGCTCTACCAGAGACTCGAATTCTACCTGTGATACGTTTAAGGCTGTAGGGGTCAATGGACGCCAAATCGTCGATCGAGTGGTAATGCGACTTTCGAAAGGAGGTTCCATCAAGTTGGAATGCATCTGCGATAAAGGAAACAAAACGGACATTGATAAACGATGGAGTGATGTTAAGCGTATGACAGAAAACGTGTCATTTGCAGAAAATACTACGGGATCTACTTTGACTGTTCCAAAGGAATATCATATGCAGGGCAGTAATTTATATGGTGTCTGTACTGTAGTCCTTGGTGACGTCGAGCTGTCCGCAGATGTCTTCCTGAAGCGATTTATAGTCACCAGGTCATCTGCAGGCATATCAGAACTGCCGGCCGCAACCATGGCATCGATCTTAAACCCGACAGAACATACAAACATCAGTCTAACGAGTCAATGCTTGTATTTTGAGACAGGTGTAAACGGTAAATGTTTTGTGACATACCATATTTACGTTCGAGATATGACTCTCGTAGGTGCGGTGCTTGCTATTGTAATCTTAATCTGTGCATTCCAATTAGGGAGAAGGATCACATCTTCCATACGTTCGGTATGCCAGAGGTCCGATGCATCTGGGATTTACATAACCAGACTATCCGGTCGTCGTGCAGCGCCATCATCCGTTGACCAGCGAGTGCTTCTTACGGATGACCACACGTCTGAAGATATGGTTGACCAAGATGAACTCTTCTCTAATATGCCTCAAGCGATTTCAAGACCGCTACCAAGTTTAATGGCATCTACTGCGTTTCAAGATTCCGAACTAGAGCCTAGACGAAACGGAAACATGTTTGGAAAGGGACAACATGAATTCTATCCTAAAGCGATTTCAAGACCGCTACCAAGTTTAATGGCATCTGCTGCGTCTCAAAAATCCGAACTAGAGCCTAGACGAAACGGAAACATGTTTGGAGAGGGACAATATGAATTCTACCCTCAAGCGATTTCAAGACCGCTTCCCAGTTTAACGGCAATCGTAGTGTCTCAGGGAATCGAATTACAGCCGACAAAAAACAGGAACATTGTTGATGAAGAACATTGCGTTTCGTCGCTGACACCACAGATGTCTGACGGAGACGAACATGTCTATGAAAATGCGCCATTCCATGCAAAGCAGATGGGATGTTCTGAACAACCATTCAATATGTCTCAGCCAGAATTACCGATATTCAGTCCGTACTATTCGATTGAATAACAATAAGGCGGGTTTAGCCCTAAAACACCACTCGACCAGTACTGACCACAAACAAGATTCCATTCATATGTCAATCGCCAGCCCTCCATCATTCCTTATTATATTATTTTAAAATTCATTATCATGTCATCCATGCAAGCGTCTTTCTTCCCTCCTTAATACAAATATTTAACAGAATATTACCTCTTATGGCACCTACTAAAGGAGTTGGTCTTAACAACCATTTTGAAGTAATCTTGATGTGAACCAAATTTCCTAACTTGTCAATTCGTTTAATCCCATGAATTTACCAGGACAATGCAATCATCCGAGACTCGTATATCAGTGGACCCACCATACCTGCAAATGTTGGACTCAGTTCATACCGTGGCCCTATCCGGATCATATTCGGTCAGTAACATGTGATCCAGGTCTCCAGGACCACCAAGTGGTCCACTAGCTGATCCCAGCCCTAGATGTGGACCGGATCTACTTTTTGTTTAACATATTACAAATCTATTAAACTTCTTCTTCTACTATTGCTATACTAGAACTGAGTCTTGTTTCCTTCTCCTCCCCCGACTTATTTGTCGCATCCATCTTCTTACATGTCTTATTCTTCATTCGTTCATCTGACATCCACATAATAATAGGGTGTTTTTTATTGTTCACGTTCACTAGTCGATAACTCGAGAAGACGCCCTATTGAACTTGGTTGACTAGGCACGTTGACTGTCATTCGTTACAATTTCGATTTCACACGAACGTTGACGCTCGTTCAGTCACGTCGCACGAAAACAGACACACAGAAACGGTGCAATACGAAGCACAGCCCCGACTATAAGCTAAGCCAATCCATGTCGCGCCCGGCCCTTCCCCATGGGCATGCATGACCACGGCATTACGTAGTGATAGGCAATGCCGTATAATATGTAGATGTTTGCATTCATTTCACTCATATTGGGTTCATTTCATAATATGCAAACGGCCCCAACACTATTATGTGCCAATGTCTTGGCACCATACGCAATTACAATAAACTTTCAAATAGGAAAATTCTTAAATTCTTATTCATAAAATCAATAAACTATACATACAAATCGCTCTTAGCATGACATTTTCCGCGATATCATTCATCTCGAGAAGAGTGTGACGTCATAAACAACACGTGGTGACCACGCGTTCTCAAATCGGACGGTGAGCAGAAGGTCGATATTGACGCATGCGCAGTGCATGAAAATGACGTCATCTTGAGCAGTCGACTAGTGAACATGACAAATCGAAAACATCCTATAGTCTACCACAGCACTTCGTTCGTCTCATATCACTTCTACCTCTATTTTTCCTTCATCATACCGTACTAATACAAACTTATGACAAAACGTTCATCTTTTAAATCTTGTTCTTCTACTATATTATCATCTTCGTAGTCCTCATCCTATTTCCGTTATTGCTCCATTTCTCATCTGCTTTTATCTATTCATCTTTAAACTTCGGTTCTTTATTTTCTTCCCTTTTTATCAATCTTTTTTTTTTGTCACAGCTCCTTTTTTCTATCCCCAATTTTAATTTTATTTCCTTATTAATTTTACTATGTTAAAGGGACTTAGTAACATTGTCCAAATCCTCAAAATAAAATTCTAATTCTAGCGGTTCCCTTATACCTTGTTGTATTCGTATTAACAATAAAATCACGGGACAGGTTTCGGTTTTTCAAATTTCCCTTTCGTTACAAAGATATGTATGATTGAAGTTTTCAGATAAGAAAAACTCCGGGCGAGTTTTTCTTCTGTGTACAAAGTGAGTGCAGTGAGTTACTGAATATCACTTTGCATTTTCGCTCATTACTTGGCCATACAATGTCCATTTGACTTGAAATTTTCGCACTATACCCTGTGGACATATGAGATAACAACAATATACATTGCATCAACCATTCATCACTTTTTGCACATGTCAACAAAGTTACTAGATCCCTTTAAAGGGAACCACCACTCAAAAAATGAAATGTAATAATTTTAGTAGTCCATTCCACCAACAAGTACAGAACAAATTGGTTCCAGACAAATTAAAGAATTTGAAAACACATCACGAAAGTTATAGTAATTGTTCATGGGTCTGCAGACGAAGGCTAGTCCATTTGCATTATATTGTCTCCAAACGTACGCGGGTATAGAATTGGCGTACTCGCAAACGTTTGGGGCTTACGGAACCATCGGCCCTGTTGGTTCCATGAGTTTTGGTGATTAATTGCATTGTTTATGAATAACACAACCCTTTGCAAAGTATTGGGCATCTATTTAATATCAAACTACGGTACCAAAAACATATAACCCTGTGTTGTTCTTTGCGCGGTGGTCCCCTTTAATGTAAAGTACATTAAGAAGATGCAGAAGAGAGAGAGACAAGAAGGTGATACACATTTGATTGAGTATACATCAAGATTTTGAAGGTAGATGAATAATAAGAATAATGTTATAGTCATAACACGCACACATCCGTCAGCAGAGACTTTATATGGTACACGATTTTCCTTGGGTCATCTGGGCATATTTCAAACCTACACAATTATCTTGTGCACCTTCTCAACTCCATGTGGAGCATCCTAGCTGTGAGCTAACATTGGATTATTGGCCCATCAAGCTAATTTACACACCCGACCGAGGTACTCATTTATACTCCTTGGTAGAGATGAATTTGTTTTGAACTTGGGGCCGCATGTTTTGGATGCCAGATGGCAATCTGATCATGCTACAATGCCTCCAATGTGAAGAAGTGATCATTTATTACTCTACTATATTTTGTTTCACCTCTTCTCATGTTTGTGTAAACAGTTGGCTGGGAACTATGTGAAGAACATTTGCCATACCAACATATGTCTCCAGGACATCAAAGTCGCAATGTGTGCTGACAAGGTAAGAGTTTGAATACAACATTTAGTTTTTGTATACTGTTAACGTTGTTATTTTTGCGCGATTAATATTTCGCGCTGAGCGACACAAGAACACATTCGCGCCTTTTTAATTTCGCGGCCGAGCAAGTGTTCACACGCATTGCAAATCGTGCATTTATATTCGCTGGTTTTAATATTCGCGGATGCCCGCTTCAGCGCGAAATCTGCGAAAATTAATGCACCGCGAACATTACCACGTTTAAAGTAATGTATGATGGTGCCATCGAAGTTCGCACACCTAATCTAAATCACACCAATTTGAAAATGAATATAAGTTGCATACCAACTGATTAGAATATTTTGAATAATTTACTGTGCTTAGACTTATTTTGTTCCTTTTTCGAAACCCTTTCATTTTCATCACTGAAAGAATATGACATCTACAAGTTCAGACAATAATTTTCTCGTTCATTTGTACGCGCTTTCTGACAGCTGTTCTAGTTTACTTTGTTGTTATTTTAGAGGCATTTTCATGCACACACAAAACAGAGTTACATCTGAAATTTGTGCACAATGTACAATTGCTATTTTGCCATACATGCTGCACAATAAATACGCAAACTTAGATGTCCTGACCATACAGTCAACCCTGTGTACAGCGAACATAATATAGTAATAATGATAATGATAATGATGATGATGATGATGCCGATCACGACGATGACGACGATGATAATGATGATAGTACTAGATGGCATTTATATCACTTAATACTGTGTTTTTACTTTCTAACCATATATTCAGTTATATTCAATTTATCATTTCTTTCCCTTCCTCACATCTCCCCCACCCTCCTCTGTAATTACCCCCCAAGGTGTTGATGGAGATGTTTTACCAGGATGAGGATGATGCTGCTGCGATGTCGTCGCTGAGCGTGGAGGACGATCTCCAGAACGCCAAGACGGGGACGCTGACCTACGAGGAGATCGTCAAGGACTTCATCATGGAGGAGACGCAGTACCTGCGCGACCTCAACCTCATCATCAAGGTCTTCCGCAAGATATTTGCTGACGCACCCCAATATTTCTCTGAGGAGGTAAAGAATTACAAAAGCTTGTAATTGTTTGAAGAATTATGATATGATATTATGTTGAAACTAAGGGGGTAAACAATGACAAAAGCTTGTGATTGTTTGAAGAATTATGGTATGATATTATGTTGAAACTAAGGGGATAAACAACAACAAAAGCTTGTGATTGTTTGAAGAATTATTATATGATATTATGTTGAAACTAAGGGGGTAACAACAACAAAAGCTTGTGATTGTTTGAAGAATTATGATATGATATTATGTTGAAACTAAGGGGCTAAACAACGACAAAAGCTTGTGATTGTTTGAAGAATTATGGTATGATATTATGTTAAAACTAAGGGGATAAACAACAACAAAAGCTTGTGATTGTTTGAGTAAAATGTGAGCAGCTCTGGCGTAATCAGGCTCTTGTTGGCCAAAATCAAAATTGAGATTTTGATAGTAATGGAAAGAGCTGTGTTAAAATTTTTAAAAATCAAGTATCGCTTATTACCTGACACTATCAAACAGCATCCTTTCCTTTCATGTGATTTCTCCAGGATGTGGATGCCATCTTCGGCTTCATCCTGGACATCTACCAGCTGACTGTGTCCTTCCTGGTTCTCTGAGTCAGATTTATATACTGTGTGTGTGAAATATAGCAATACATATATGTTTTCAAGTATCATTTAACCTGCCTGACACCATCATCAGCATCCTTTTCTTTGTGTGATTTCTCCAGGATGTGGATGCTATCTTCGGCAACATTCTTGACATCTACCAGCTGACGGTGTCCTTCCTGGGTCTCCTGGAGGACGCTATGGAGATGATGGACGATCGGGATGACAGTAACGGCCCCCTCGGGATAGGAGAGTGCTTCGAGGAGATGGCAGAGGTTAGTGATGATTGTGATGATGATGGTGGTTGTGGTGGTTGTGTTGTTGATGATGCTGATGATGATAGTTATGATGATGGTGGTTTACATGGTGATGTTGATGGTGATGATGATGGTGATGGTGTTGGGGATGATGGTGGTGATGATGGTAGCGATGATGATAGTGGTGATGATGGTGATGGGTGATGATGTTGGTGGTGATGATGTGGTGGTGGTAATGATGCTGATTGTGATGGTGCAGAAAAATAATTTTATGATAATAATGATGGTGATGATGAGGTTTGATTGTGATAATATCAGTGATAATATATATGTTAATCATATAATGAAGACTAAATAAATGACGGCTGCAATTACAATGATAATGATCTTGATGATGGTGGGTTATAATTTATGATCATGACAAAGATTGTGGTGGTAGATGATGGTGGTATGTGGTGCATGTGCTGCCAAAATTTTGTGACATTCTTTTATGCAAAGTAATTTTTGCTCGTCCGAGATATTTGTATTAATAATTTCAATTTATCTGTTGTAAGGTGCAATGCACCATATCCTACAATACGATGGTTTGCAATGTATCTATGAAGACCTCACCCAAGTATTAGGAAGAGGGTACCCATGGCTGTCGGGAGGTAGAGAGAGATGTTGTGTGATTCAAACAAAAACATGACCAAAATAACAATCTGAGATATGTATCATTGATGTTTTTTTGCATTTTACCCCTTATGTGCTCAGGCTGAAGAGTTTGAGGTGTACAGTCCGTACGCTGCTAAGATCCTGAGTGATTTAAACGAAAAGAAATGAACGAATGAACAATGTGAGATATATCATTGAAGTTGTTTGGTTTAAACGAAAACATGAACAAACAAACAATTTAAGATATTAATATGTGTGGTTTGTGGTTGCACCATGTATGAAGAGAGGATTGGTAAGTCCTGAGAAGGACTGTTGGTATTCTTTCTAGGATAGTCCTAAAAAGGACTGTGATCCTAAAAAGGACTGTGGTAGTCCTGGAAAGGACTGTTGGTATTCTTTCTTGAGCTTGTAGTTCTAATAAGAGCTACAGCGCCGGTATAGTTATTGTAAGGAGAGGATGGGTGGTAGGAGGGGCTCGACGTTTCAAACAGGTTGACTGTCCGTCGTCAGGAGCGACCACACGTATTATCTACACCACCATGGAAGCCCATACTTACAAGCAACAATCTAAGACATATCTATCATTGATGTTTTCTGCAATTTTTTTCCTTATGTGCCCAGGCTGAAGAGTTTGAGGTGTACAGTCCGTACGCTGCTAAGATCCTGAGCGATGAGTGCAGGAATACGATACACAGACTAGTGGCCAAGCCGGAGGTGGCAGATTACTTACATGTAGGTTTTTTTAATTTTTACGAGCTACACCAATGTTTGCCTTGTAGCCCAGTAAGGCGAGTAAAAATAAGATATTTCAAATTCTAGTGGCCCGAACCTTGAATCTGAGTGCCCCAAAACAAACAACTAAAACATTCTGTTACATTTGCTTGCCCATTCAGGCCAGTAGAATTTAGCATCATTTTCATTGTTGTTATCATTTTCATTGTTGTTATCATTTTCATTGTTGTTATCATTTTCATTGTTGTTATCATTTTCATTGTTATCATTTTCATTGTTGTTATCATTTTCATTGTTGTTATCATTTTCATTGTTGTTATCATTTTCATTGTTATCATTTTCATTGTTATCATTTTCATTGTTATCATTTTTAGCTCATCCGGCCCGAAGGGCCCGATGAGCTTATGCCATGGCGTTGCGTCCGGCGTCCGTCCGTCCGTCCTTCCGTCCGTCCGTCCTTCCGTCCGTCCGTCCGTCCGTCCGTCCACAATTTTCAAAATGCTTCTTCTTCGTTATTTTTCAACCGATTTTGATTCTGATTGTTTCATAAGATAGGGCTAGGAGGGGGATTTAAAACTTCTACACAGAATCGTGAAATTCATTATATATGCTAATTTATGCAAATTTATTCGAAATCACAAAAAATGCTTCTTCTCCTTCATTTCTTGACCGATTTTGATTTGGTTTGCTTTATCTGGTAGAGCTAACTTTGGTACACTAAACTTCTACACAGAATTTTGAAATTTTTCTCCATTAATTAATTATGGTAATTTATGCAAATTTATTCCAAAAATCACAAAAAATGCTTCTTCTCCTTCATTTCTCGACCGATTTTGATTTGGTTTGCTTTATCTGGTAGAGCTAACTTTGGTACACTAAACTTCTACACAGAATTTTGAAATTTTTCTCCATTAATTAATTATGGTAATTTATGCAAATTTATTCCAAAAATCACAAAAAATGCTTCTTCTCCTTCATTTCTCGACCGATTTTGATTTGGTTTGCTTTATCTGGTAGAGCTAACTTTGGTACACTAAACTTCTACACAGAATTTTGAAATTTTTCTCCATTAATTAATTATGGTAATTTATGCAAATTTATTCCAAAAATCACAAAAAATGCTTCTTCTCCTTCATTTCTCGACCGATTTTGATTTGGTTTGCTTTATCTGGTAGAGCTAACTTTGGTACACTAAACTTCTACACAGAATTTTGAAATTTTTCTCCATGAATTAACTATGGTATTTTTTTATTTATTTATTTTTTTATTTATTTATTTATTTATTTATTTTTATTATTTATTTATTTATTTATTTATTTATTTATTTTTATTTATTTTTTTAATTTATTATTTTTTTAATTTTTTAAAATATTTTTTTTTATTTATTTATTTTTTTTTTTTCCCATGTCCCTTCTGGAGCGTCAAATTTATATTTTTTTCACTCTATTTTTTTAAAATTAATTTTTATGTCCCTTCCAGGGCATCACATTTTTATTTTTTGACCAGTTGGAAAGTGTACCACATGAAATTTGCAATATTTGATGTTGCGAGATGCCGGATGAGCGCTACGTCATTGACGTTCTGGTCATTGTTGTTATCATTTTCATTGTTTTGCAGCATGTTTCTCAATTATTTCAAACTGGTTAAAATGTTTTGAAAGGTTTTTGCACGTAAACCCTTCATCTATTTTTCTGAGCTACATTGTAGAGCGGAGAAATGTTGGGATGTTCCAAATATGCTACTTATGATTTCTTTGTTATGGGCCAATGGAGCGTATCTAACGATTCTTGCTAACAAGCTTCCCTATATTGTTTCTGTCATAAGTGTAATTATTTTGTGAAGCATTGTTTTATTTAAGGTGAGGTGTATTTTGGGATGGTGTTGACATTGTTTATGTCATAAGTGTAATCATTGGCGTAGCTATGAGAAAACTGGCCGCTTCAAAGATCAGCGCCTATTCAAGTGTTGTAATCTGATCATTTTTATTCAATAAAAAGTCATATCTAAACATGATTTTCTGACACTCAAAATTTCACAGTATTACCCTTAGTCAGGTAATACAAAAATTCTAAATCACATATTTTAAACAAAATTTGACTATTTCAGTTGATAAAAGAGAAACTACTACCACGACTTAACGGTCATTTTGTGGTGTAAGGTCACATATTACAGTGCCCCACGCTAGCTGTATTTGCTAGCGGTCCAGTCGGGCCAGTCAATTTAATTTCTCTCAGTTTTGATGTCTTGAAATAAAACATTTACTGGCCTCAACATTACATTTCATTTGTAAATTGTCTGCTTTTTAAAATATCATGCTATTTATTTGTTTATTCAGATCAAAAACTTTGATTATGGATAAGACTTGACATTGAAGAAAACAAAATCGTTCCCATTTTGTCATTGACAGTTTGAAAAGTTAGTTGGCTCGTTTGGCCACCAAACTACTGTATGGCTTACCTTATTTTTTGCTGGCCAAAAGTTTAATTTTACTGGCTCATGGCCAGCAGGCCATTGCAAAGTGTCGAGCTCTGGAAGTCAATTAGTACTTTGTCTCATTAAAATGTAATTTATTACAACATTTTTCATATTTGCCAATTTTATCCCACGATATGTATAGCGCATGAAATTTGCACCACTAAATCAGATGTTGTCATTTGCTCGAAATCCAGCTCATTTTAGGATTTTTCCTGACTTATTTGTTTTCTTCCATTTAATTTTATGGACCGCTCCTCTCATTCTAAAAACAAGTTTTCCCTTGTGTTGCATTCATTTCTTTCAGAAGCACAATACATGTGATACCTTGTGTATTTGTACAAATGTAAATAGTGACTAATTTAAATGTTCGTATTAATCTTTCTTCCATACAGGAGCACAATATCCGAGATGCAGTGACATACGTTCTTCCGAAGCTTCTCCTAGAACCCATCTACCACTGTATACACTACTTTGACGCATTAAAGGTAAGTATTTGGGCCCCCGCCTAAATTCTTGCAAATGCAGCGACTTCCACGGAAAAAGGAGCATTGTAATTGTATGCTGAATTAATAGGAATGTTCCTCATTAATGGAGATCAAATCAATGGTGAAGAAAATAACTTGATTTCAAATGAAGAATTCCAGTAAACAAAACAGTTTTCAATTGATTGAAACAGACTGTACATGACGGGAAATAACTGGATGTGGGATAAATACATTTTGTCAATATTTCTTATATCAATTAAAGGTAGTTCGGATTTGTAAATAAGACGCGCGGTGCCAGCTTGAAAAAGCGTTGCGCACATTGTGTCATACACATTGGCTCAGTGTTATGCAGTGCGCGCAAAACCCATCAGTTCAAAATGGCGACCCGCGGTGTAGCATCCCCATGCTTGATGAACTTTGATAGTTCCAAAAACAAATATCAGGAATCTCCAAGTGCATATTTAACCAAAACCTGGTCATTTCCTGTTGCCTTTGTTACAGTTACTACTAAAGACCTCTCCTAACGAAGAGGAGCAGGATAGATACAAACAAGTGAGTAGTTTTCGATTCAATCTTCATTTCTTTTAAAGCTACATTCAGGCTTTTGCAAATCATCTTTTAACACAAAATTATATAGATACCAGGGTGGCTATTCATAACTCCCATATGAAATTAAGATCTAAGTAGCAGAGCTGCCAAGTCTTCCTGATTTTGCAGGAGACTTCCTGAAAATAGACCAAGATCACTGCATCGGATTTCATCCCATCAGCCAATCTTCCTGATTATTGAAAGATTATTGTCATTAGGTTGTATGCATTTGATAGATATCTCCCTGATTTCTGATGAAATTTCCCTAAATCTTCCTGATTGTTGAATTTCAATGTTGGTAGCTCTGAAGTAGCCATTCGTTTTCTTCATTAGGTCCAGGAGTGGGCCAGACGTATATTGGACTGTGATCTAAGCGATAGATTAAAAAAAAATAATAACTTATCGAAACCGGGCTACCAATCGAAGAAGAAAAAGAGGCCTAATAAACGGTGGAATAAAGCATTGAACCCATGCTTTATTAACTAGGATCCCCTCCCCTCCCCCTCCCCCTCCCCCTCCCTAAAATACAGAAAGAGGTATATTTGACAAAGGAGTTTGTATTGTGCACTTAGCAATGATTTAGAATATTTTTTCTAGACATATATGATTAAATTTGCAATTTGTTTAAATTTTGAGAATGCAAAAGCCTGAATAGGCCTTCATTTATTTCATGTGTGTTTTAAATATGTAAGTAATAAGCGCTTCTCATTTATTCTATCCATTTAACACTTTCTAAACAAATATAATCAACATAATCAATGCGTTTTTCTAATCATCTAATATTTCATATTTCGTCGGTTGAGAAAGAGAAGGGTGCTTAGTCATTTGTTGTACTTCAGCGATAATCACGTTTATAGTTTTGGAGTCTTGTAGAGACCAAATTTAGCTCTCTTTTATTTTTGATGAATATATCTTTACCTAGAAAATGGTATGCATAACTCAATTTAACCAAAAATCAACTTGCCATCCTTCTCAATCTCACCCAACGATTTTCTCTTAACATTTTCAATACTTACTGGTGTTTTCAACTTTGTTGGGTCAGTTAAAACAAAATTTAATTCTTCTTTTATATTAACCTATAAAAAGAATTGGATTGACTTATGATCATTTCTGAAAATGTATGTGCGAGGTAGCTCATAAAAAAACTGTGCAAGCGTGTGTTAAAAATCTATACCTTCATTTTGTTTATTTTAAACTATCTTCTACCACAACTGTCACTCTTTGTTTGTGTGAAATATCATGAACCTGTTTCAAATTATCGTCTATCACAACTGTTAACTAACTCTTCATCCTAAAAAAAAGTCAATCATGCGTTGAATATTAAATGTTACTGGTTAAAAGGGACTTCCAGATAATGACACCAGGGCCCCCGTTGCAGAAAGAGATACAATCGATTGTAAGTTACAATTAATTGTAAGTCAAGACAATTTGCGCGTTTCAACCAATCAGAGTTGCGCATTTACAACACCGTGATCTGACTTGCAATGAATTGTAACTTACAATCGATTGTAACTCTTTCTGCAACGGGGCGGGGCCCTGGACTAGAATTCACTAAAGAGGTTTATGTAAATCATGGTTCACCCCATAGTTTTAAATTATGAAGTGCCACTTACAGACAAATACAAAGTGGAAATCACATTTGCTCATTTCTAACGATACAGCCATTGACTGTTGCTAAATCCCCAATAATAAGCCTCGGGCCACCAAATTTCATTGTTTCTTAATTTCTCCGTCCCTATAGGGCAACTAAATATAACAGAATTGTTAATGTTTTTCTTTGTTTGGGGGCCACCAGATGTAGGTTTAGGACCACTAAAATTGGAAAAATCTTGTTTTTACTTGCTCGACTGGGACACAAAACGAAACTGTTAATGTCTAGCCTTGCCTTAGCAAATGTGTAGCTTTAACATTGACAGAAACTAAAAACTGTACATTCTTTTTCCATCACTTTACAAGTGGCGTTTATTAAATAATTTGCAGAATATTTTACAAATAGTTCTAAGCCATGGTTTAAACCATGGTTTACATAAACCTTTATGAATTCAGCCCTAAACTTGCTCACTTGAACCATGTGGAGTTGGACTGTGGCTTGATACAAATGTAAATGTATAACATTCTCTCAACAGGCATCCGGGCTACTGAAGAAGATCCAAGCTGAGTTGGACAGGATATGCGCAGGACGCCTACCCAAGAGGAAAGCAGGGTAAGAATGCATTTAACCCCGAGCATGCCCAGTGTTGACTAAATCTCACTGCACACTACTACACGATCCGATTCCGATCCGACAAAATTTATTTAGGTATCGCAAAAACGAGTGAAACAAATAATTTTTTCTACTTTATGGGCAAGATTTAGGAATAAGGAAAGTTCTGTGTACAAAATTAATGAAAGGTTGCTCGTTACACTTTCTGTTCATGCCTGGCCTGAAGTTTGAATGGTATTAACTTTCTTATTTATTGACCGATTTTGCTCAAATTTTTCGCTGAAATATCCTCTCATTTTATTTAATTCCAAGCAAGTTAAATCCAGGATGGAATTCCCCA
Source organism: Echinarachnius parma (assembly GCA_037951105.1). Lineage (NCBI taxonomy): Eukaryota > Metazoa > Echinodermata > Echinoidea > Clypeasteroida > Echinarachniidae > Echinarachnius > Echinarachnius parma. The sequence continues at coordinate 37,249 of JBAMJV010008755.1, forward strand.
TTAAATTACCATAGTTCTCAATTTTATTCTATAGTATTATTCCTAAATACCAACAAAACGAATACATTGAATGCACTGTACACATGCTCCCACATTATACTAAGCTGCATTCCCACCCATTCATAAGATACATGTATGTGTGGAAGTTTCAACTAAATTTGACCCCAAAAATGGATTCTTGCGATATGATTTGGTGGGTAAATATATATTAAAGCTAATCGAACAAGCCCTGTCAACCACCTGTATTTAAAGACGACAGTTTTATGAAATTTGTGTTTGTTTGTAAAACTAGTCAAACCAGCTCTGGCAGCCAACCACCTGTATAATTAAAAAGACCACAATTTGAAAGCACTATTATTCTTCATCTTGTTTCTTCAATATCATTGCCAAAAACATTATATATTTGAGTTATTTGATATTGTGTCAAATTGTGTCGAAAATATTGTGTCTTTCCTTGTTTTGAATTGATTAATTCTCATTGGCTACATAGTCTTGACTCTCACTGCCCATTATCCCATCAAGGACGAGAGCTTTTTTAAGGCAAAATTGATCAGTGTTTTCCTCTACAAATTGGCAACTCCTAATTTTGTTCGACCTTTTAATGACATAAAAAATGGTGGAAAATATTGAGTAATTACAATTTAAGACAAATATGAAGGGACTTTGCCGCAAAGTTGCCAATTTGAACGCCGAAATCTATATTAAAAATAACACAATGTGTTGCCAATTTAAGGATTTTCCTAAATTATAGCGATCTACGTCATAATAAAAATCATTAAAAAATAACTAAAGCAGGTAGAGTAACAAAATAGGGCTCTAAAAATAGAGAAATTTATGCTCTTTCTCCTTGTATACATTATATAACTTTGTATCTTCTTGCTAGAGTGTAGGACTACCAACCCACAAATATGTGGGACTCTGTCCTTGATGGGTTATTCTGTGTCTCCACCTCCTTATCCCCCTATTCACATATATGCATGCATGTGTCTTTTTAGTCCATAGTCTATATGTCCTTATTGTCATTTTTGCCCTCACAAAGATTTTGCTATTATCGAAAGCTAGGCCTCCTTAATACTGACTCTCATTTCCTTATTTTGTCTCACACACCAAAAGTAGGGAGTCGTCGCTGCGGTTTCATCGGCGGTTAGCGTCGAGGCAAGTGTGCATCCAGCGAATGAACGGGATTCAGAAGAACATTGAGGGCTGGGAAGGCAGGGACATCAGTCAGATGTGCAATGAGTTCATCATGGAAGGCAATGTAGGCAAGGTTCACACCGGCAAAAACAAAAAGGTGAGTTTTTTTTTTTATATCACCTTTTTTATCCTTTTCTTCTTTAGGGAAGAGAGTGAAACAGGTTTAGTTCTAGAACACCTCTAGAACCCTCTACTCAATTTGAATAAAGGGCCTGTTCTTTAGAGTTCTTGTCCAGAAGGACTCCCTATTGTCTGCAGAACTACAGAGAACTGGGGGATAATAAGCTAACTATACCACTGTAGCTGGCAAGGCTGTCAATAACCCTTAACACTATGGTCTTTTGTTCAGTATTGATTGGAGAGTTCTAGAGCATTCCACTTAACAATGGCAATCCAGAAAGGGGTAGAACTCGAAAGGACGCGATAGCAGAGTAAATACCTCCTCCCAAAATTCCCTTTGATTTGTTGTCTCGATTGATGCCCATTCTGACATTGGGGTTCAGGCAGCAAAAACAAAAAGTGAGTCCTTATCTTCGTCTTCATTTGGGACATTATTTGAAATGCCTATTTACATTGGAGCCAAACATGTTAGTTGCAAGGTCAACACGAGATGGTCCGTGTTTAGCGCTTTCTTCGAGTGCCACTTATTAAAGGGGGTGTCCGCCTTTTGCAATCCAAATTTTAAAAGTTGCGAGGTTATTGTCTTACATGAAAGAAAATATCATTTAACAGCTTGCCTGAAAAAATTAAGGCTTGAAACCTCCTTTTCATGAAGTTATATTGGTTATAAACCTCCAAATAATATTGGCGACGTCGCGTCAATTTATTCCCATTCATGATCCTTCGCCCATCTGTAAATTCGTTCACGTTAGATACTGTAGCGCGGTGCTAATAGATCTCTCTGCACCGCCCATACTCGGGGGGGGGGGGGGGGGGAACTTAGCTACTGGAAACTTTTCAGATGATTGGTAAAAGGCGGACACTCCCTTTCAGATTCAATAATATTCAAGTTATGCAGAGCTATAGTATTATATAGCAGTATTGTCATTATTCTTATTATTGTATTTTTATTATTATTGTTATTATTGTAATTTTATTATTATATTTGTATTTGTTTCAGCCCATTGTGGCTCGATGGTTGAGCACCGGTCTAGCAATCCGGAGGTCTCGGGTTTGATTCTAGGCGAAGCCTATTTTTCTTTGCTCACTTTCATTTATTTGATTTGTTTCAGCCCAACACGGAGAGACACATCTTCCTGTTTGACAGCATGATTGTGTGTTGTAAGGTCAACACCAGGCGGTCAGTGTCCAGTGCTTCCCCGGAGTACCGCTTCAAGGAGAGGTACTACCTGCGCAAGATCAACGTCGTAGACAGGCAGGACGCTGAAGGTACGTTTCACTTGGGCTACTTCAATTTTGATGCCTCCGCAACGAAGCGGCCGGAGGCATTATGTTTTCAGGTTGTCCATTCGTTCGTACGTCCCGTTCTCGTGATCTCGTGATCTCGTTATCTCGAGAACCGATTGACGGATACTCACCAAACCTGGGACATGTATGTATCTTGGGGAGCCAATGAACTGATTAGAATTTGGGGTCATGAGGTGAAAGGTCACAGGGCTCATTGTATATGCAAAAATAGCTCGTGATCGCGTTTTCTCAAGAACTGATTGATGGATTCATTATCAGATCGATCATTATCTTAGGGGTTAAATTTTTGCACACACAAAAAAGAGGGAAAAAATAACCCCTCACTGAAATGGGACAATTTTTACTGTACAATGTGCTTACTTGTTTGCATTTTTATTAATGATCAGTATGTATTAAACTAAATTTTTTCAGGGACATCAACAGAGAGAACATGTATATTTTATCGCCACCCCCTCCCCCCCCCCCCCCCCCCTCCCCCTCAGCCCTCCCCCTCACCCTTTCCTTTTAACCTCCCAATCATGAAAAAGGACTCACAACAAATTGCCAAGACCATCAAAATTGTCGACAAAAGCATCATCAAACTAGTACATAAGGAAAAGGAAATAATCATCTTTTGTGCTCCTCCCCTAATTTGTTTGTAGATATGAAAGACTCGTCAAACCATCATCTTCTTGTACCACAATTATCTTCTTCTAACCATTACCAATATATGCAAATGCAAAACATTGCAAATAATATTGAAATTAAAAATGTTCTTTTGTCTCCATGCCCCCTTCTCTTCAGATGTGAAGCATGCGTATGAGATAATGGTGAAGGATTCTCCTCAAACGATCATCTTCTTCGCCAAGACGGTGGAAGAGAAGACGGGGTGGATGGAGGCTCTCATCACCCTATTACACAGAAGGTAAGCAGTACGAAACACTCTGTATTAATTGATGCATGTTCCAACCGCAGAGCAAACTAGCATGCTCCCCAGTGAGTTGAGATGGTGCGCAGGATAATTGTGCAGGTTTGAACCGTGCCTAATGACCAAGGGTAATAATAACGCGCCTCTCAATGTTGGTACACCTATACACAAACACAATATTTATGCTATGAATGCATACTTCTAAAGTCAAAAAGAATTCTATTGTTCTGGTTGTGGTAGGGTATTCGCATATAGCACATGAATTTGATCAGACAAGGTATATACAGAATGTTCATTAAAATGTGCAGTCAACCCTTCTATAGTGGCCACCTGTGTGTAATGGTAAATTTTCTAAATTATTTAGGAATGGCATGCTTACAACTTAACTTTTATCAGCCAATCTGTTGAGAATTGCTATTAAAATCACTTGTTACAAGTTATATTACATATTACAAAGACATGTTTCACTGTAATAAAATACATTTTGAGTTTACATCTAGTCATACATGGCCACAGCATTGAATTTCATATTCAGCTGCACAAAGGAAAATAATAAAAAGATAACAACTAAAAGATAGAAATGTTGTGGAGTTTTGTATCCTGAATATCCAGGGGTCTGCAGTAATAGAATCTGAAACCATGTTAGTTATATTTTAGTTTCTTTCCAGGAATACTTTGTATAGAGTTAAAGGGATAGTTGAGTTTTGGTATAGAGGGCGCTACACAAAATAATTTGTTAGTGAGATAAAGAAAAAACTGAGTGTCAAATTCAAAAGAGCATACAATTTTAATGACAGAGTAAACTTTATTTTATCAAAATCCATTCAGAAATGGCTGAAATATCCATAAACATAACCATTTGTAATACTTGTGGGGGCCCCACATTTCTTCGATAATTTTGAACCAGCCGTTAAAAAATATAAAAAATACTTCCTCTTTTCAAAAATTTACAAAAGAGGTTTTAAAATAGTTGATTATCTCTCTTTCTAATCATTATTTCAACAAAACATCACATGCACAATATTTTATTTTAAATGGATGAAACCAATGAGGGTTTAGAGAGCGCCCTCTTGAGTTGTAATGGCTCTTTTTGAATGATAACAGGCTTTTTACTTACCATAGTCATTTGTAATGTTTTATTTCTTTTGAGCATGGTGGAGTTATAACTTTTAGTTTGTAATGTAATGGTGCTTGATTTGGTTACTAAAATTCAGTTTGACCAAAACTGTACTCTCTTTACTAGAACTGAACTATCCCTTTAAAGAAATGTAATGTTGCCCTTTTCATGTTCAGAAATAGAAATATTCTTGGAAATCTGCTCTCTTTTCCCTACCCCACTTCAACGTTGCACTTTATGATATTAGTTCTGCCGTGGTTAATATATAAATCAGTAATGACTGGTCCTGAAAATACTCTGGCTTGAGTTTCAGTTGTGGAGAATATGTTTTTATTCCAATATCAATGTTCAATGGGTTAGCCCAGTGGAGAGGTAAAAGTCCTCTTCTGCTTTGATGCATTACTGCAACACCCCTCAGGGAATAACTTTCCTCCTCAAATTTGATTAGCAATTACAAGGGAATGGATAAATATTTCAAATAAAATTCTGTACACTTCTATGGAAGAAAACTGCTACACAAAAGATATTTTGTATAGCAGTCGTGCAAAAATGCATAGCAAATTGCGATGTGATACCTGGAAAATTATTCCCTGCCCCTCTATTTCAACTTCATGATTTGAGACCCTAACACAGTTTCAGTTGGACCTCGGGGGTAGAATGAAAGTACTTTCCGTTATAATAACCAACCGAACCCATATTTCCTTTTCCTCCCAAGCCACTTTATAATTTTAGACCGGTTAGTGTTGAATTTAGAGCAGTCAGCGCTAAATTTAGACGAGTGAGGTGTGTAGGTTAACCCATTCGAAAATACTCTGGCTGGGGTCTATGGAGAATACATGTAATATAGCAAAATCATTCAGTCCTGAACGGGTTAGTTGTATTATTGTCTCTTTTCCCTTTGCCTTCTACAGCACACTAGAGAGGATGTTGGATAGCATCCTGCAGAAGGAAGAGGAGAACCAACCCCTGAGACTCCCATCCCCGCAGGAATACTGGTAAGCTAGTAAACTATCCGGCTTCTTTAGCATCTATTTATATTTCCTGAGACTCCCATCCCCGCAGGAATACTGGTAAGCTAGTAAACTATCCGGCTTCTTTAGCATCTATTTATATTTCCTGAGACTCCCATCCCCGCAGGAATACTGGTAAGCTAGTAAACTATCCGGCTTCTTTAGCATCTATATATATTTCCTGAGACTCCCATCCCCGCAGGAATGCTGGTAAGCTAGTAAACTATCTGGCTTCTTTAGCATCTATTCATATTTCCTGAGACTCCTATCCCCGCAGGAATACTGGTAAGCTAGTAAACTATCCGGCTTCTTTAGCATCTATTTATATTTCCTGAGACTCCCATCCCCGCAGGAATACTGGTAAGCTATTATGGGAGAGGGTGAAACAATTTTAACGTTCTTTAGTGTCTAAAACGCCTCTGGAACCCTCTATTCAATTTGAACAAAGGGCCCGATCTTTAGAGTTCTTGTCCAGAAGGAGTGGAAGACTCCCAATTGTCCGCGGAACTGCGGAGAACTGGGGGATTAAAAGCTAACTGTTCCACTCTCCAGTATTGATTGGGAAGTTCTAGAGCATTCCACTTAACAATGTCAGTCCTGAATGCGGTAGAACTCTAAAGAATGTGAAAGTAGAGTAAATCCCTTCTTCCATAAACTATCCGGCTTCTTTAGCATCTATTTATATTTCCTGCGATTTCCATCCCAGCAGGAATACTGGTAAGCTAGCCTGTGGGCTAAAGCACATATTTGACTTTTTATGTCACTTTGGGGGTATTTAAGACCCTTTTCTACTGTGTATAAAATAAAACGTCTCTGAGTAAAGAGGAGAACAAGCCCCTGAGACTCCCATCCCCAGAGGAATACTGGTAAGCTAGTAAACAGGGTTCACACAGGACCTGGAAAACCTGGAAAGTCATGGAATTCGACTTATGTGTTTTCCCGTCATTGAAAGTCAGGGAAATTGTAAAATGATCTCTTTGGTCATGGAAAGTAATGGAATTTCATTTGATCTGCATTTCTTCAGTACTGGAATATAACGCAATTTGTTACAAATTATTACTAAAAGAACTGAAAGAAGTTAAAGAACTTTGTTTACCATGGTGAGAAATCATGTAAAAGTCATGGAACTCTTGCTCTGAAGGTCACGGCAAGTCATAGAATTCGACTTTAAAGTAAGGATGTGAACCCTGTTAAACTATCCGTCTTCTTTAGCATCTTCATTGTACATGTATTTATATTTCTGGAGACTTCCATCCCCGCAGGAATACTGATAAGCAAGCCTGCAAGCTAAAGCCTTTATTTGGCTCTTTATGTCGCTTTGGGGGTAGTCAAGACCTTTTTTTAAAACTGTAAATAAAACAATTTTTGGCGTGAATCAAACATTATAGGTAAATGTCTACCAATCCAGCAAATGACATCATTTCTTTACGTCCCATCTCTTAGTAAATCACAGAAGGAAGAGGAGAACCACCCCCTGAGACTTCAATCCAGCAGGAGTACTGGGGTTGTTTCAAAAAGACTTTTCCTTTTTAACTTTTTTTTATTTTAAAAGAGAGCAAAGAAAAATGGGATTCCAACGGGATAAATCCCATTTTTCTTTGCTCTCTTTTAATCACATAATATTTCTGGTCAGTTTCCTTATTATGTTTGAATGATTTTTTTTTTTTTTTACAATATTTGCTTTTTTCTCTAGTTTTGTGGAGGAGGATTTGCCAGACAACATAGTGTTTGAGGAGGGTCAGAAGTCGATGGCCGGGGTGCCGCTCATCAAGGGCGGAACCCTACTCAAGCTGATTGAGCGGCTGACCTACCACAAGTACGCCGACCCCTCCTTCGTGCGGACCTTCCTCACCACCTACCGGTCATTCTGCAACCCCCAGGAGCTCCTAACCCAACTCATCACAAGATATCCTTTTTACACATTTAAAACAGGTCTCGACACTAGCCCTTGCCTGATTGCCCAGGGCAAGTAACATTGGATGTTCAGCAAGTGAAATTCCCTAAATGGTATGGTTTAGTTGCCTGATCAGGCAGATAAAAATTGTTGATCAACTATGAGAGAAAAAATGTAATTCCATACAAATATTCTAAAAGCACAAATATTCTAAAAGCAAGCGGGAAATTATTTGTTTCACATTGTTTATTGGGCAAGTAAATGTTAACTTACCCAAACGTGCCAATAGGAAACAACAAAGCTAATGTGGAGAATTGACATTTGATAAGAGTTTGGAAGTAGTGATGTCACATTATTTTGTTAGTGCTCAGTAATGGATCTAATCAAAGTAAACCTTGATAGAGCTTTCGATGTTGGATTGGAGCTGGGCAATTGCCTTCTTAGCAGATGCCATTTCTGGCTTACTGACATAGTTTAGAACCAATGCCCATAAATATGAATATGAATTAATAGCTGTGAAGCTTATAAGTCTGTATGTTTTTGTTGATAGTAAGTCTGTGTTTTTATCGATAAGTCTTTTGATTTGTTGATAAAAAGTCTGTGTGTTCTTATAGGTGATAAGTCTTGTTTGATTTGTTGATGCGGTTTCCTTGACAACACTGGTTCTACGTTTGAGATCCCGGACCCGCCCCCCACAGAAGATGACCAGGCAGCTATGGACCGGGGAGTGAGCATAGTCAGAGAGGACCTCAAGAGATTCAGGAAGGAGTATGCGCAGCCCATCCAGCTCAGGTAGGCTACCGTCTTTAACCCTCTTGAGTAGTGTTGTACAATAGTATTTGGGTCATTTATTGATTACGATATGACTGGAGAGATAAGTGTTAAATGCTAGGAAATGATACTGTTTCATCCTGGGGGTCATATAATTTTATTACTACCATTATTTTTATGCCTCCGCCAACGAAGTGGCCGGAG
>JBAMJV010008756.1:0-62013 GCA_037951105.1 Echinarachnius parma
AAAACAATAATTATTTCAATTGTACAAATTTACATTGATTTGGATTGTATTGAAGATTTTTTTTTTTATGATTTGTTATTCTCCAATCAGCTGCATCTACATTAGATTCCATCCATCTATGCACAACACGTTCACTTTCATATTCCACCTACACCAAACATTACGTCTCATTCCATTTACTTTTAGTTTCATGTTCGTAACGTATTTCATTGTTTTGTTTCAGGAACCATCATTATTTCAAGCAATGCTTTACAATGATGGTCCCTATTATAATCACTTGTTATTTAATGGATTTTTGACATTAATTCACTAACTGTTTTGCAAATATATCTATTTTTATTTGTATTATTATTATTCATTTTTATTAAAAGGGTACCGTTTTGTTCATTATATTATAATTACATAGTTATACATACCTTATTAATGCATTTCTGTACCTTCTGAACCTTCTGAAGTTGTAGTCAGCAGGGCGGTACTCCGCATGTCGCTAACTTTATTAGGGCAGGCAGTGCATGCTAGAGTGTGTGCCTGAAGCTCTCTACAGATGAAGCTAGCAGAGACTGTTGGTCGAGTGTATTCCATGCTCTACTTGTTCTTGGGAAAAAGGAGTTTTTGTATACATCCTTTCTAGCATAGGGGATTTCTATCGAGTATTGGTGGTTTTTTCTTGTTTTTGACCCCGTTGACATCTTAACATAGTCCTCTTGCTTTAAAGCAACATTTTCCTTGTGGATTTTGTACAGCATAACTAGTCGACTTTTTCCCCTTCTTTGCTCCAATGTCTCCCAGTTTAGGTCGGTCAGCATTTGCGTGACGCTACTGTCCCTCTGGTAATTTCCAGTTGTGAAACGTGCTGCTCTCCTTTGGACTGCTTCCAGTTTATTTATTTGCCCTACTCCTATATGGGTCCCAGGCACAGGTTGCGTACTCCAGTACAGGCCTTACTAGTGTTTTATATGCGATGTCTTTTACTTCCCTTGGGCAGAACCAGAGGTTTCTCCTCAAGAAACCTAATGTCCGGTTGGCTTTGAGGACTGTCTTGTCGACCTGATTTGACCACGTCAGTTTGCTGTCTATTTCTATTCCCAGGTATGGATGAGATCTTGCCTGTTGTAAGACTTGACCACAGAATATATAGTCCCTTGTCAGTGGTTTTTTCTTATTTGAGATGATCATTATGGAACACTTGGAGGCGTTGAAATTCATATTCCACCTATCTTGCCATGACTCCAGAGATGTAAGATCTGCCTGTAGGGAGTCTGCATGCCTTTCATTCATTACTTCCTTGTATACCAAACAGTCATCTGCGAACAGCCTGGTTTGGTTTTCCAACACGTCCGGTAGGTCATTTATGTACATGAGAAACAGTAACGGTCCAAGAACTGTTCCCTGTGGTACCCCTGACAGGACTTCAGTTGATGATGACATACTACCTTCACAAGCCACTCTTTGTGTGCGGGATGTCAGGAAACATCTAAGCCACCGATGGATCTGGTGTCGAACCCCGTAGTAGTGAAGCTTTTCCAGTAGCCGTTCGTATGGGACCTTGTCGAACGCTTTAGTGAAGTCCAGGATAGCCATATGTACTGAATTTCCACGATCTAGTATTTTGGCAATGTCATCAACCGTTGCTATAAGTTGAGTTTCCGTGGAGCGCTTTGCTCTAAATCCATGCTGTGTGTCCACTAGTACGTTATGTTGTTCTAGATGATCCATAACATGTGAATGGATTATATGTTCAAGGATTTTGCATGTGACGCTGGTAAGCGAGACAGGTCGGTAGTTTTCTGGAGCAGCTTTATTTCCTTTCTTGAAGATTGCACAGATGTTTGCTGACTTCCACTGATGTGGCAGAATTCCACTGTCAATGGAGCTCTGGAACAGATCGGTTAACAATGGTGCCAGTTTCGGTGCAAACATCTTCAGAAACCAGGGAGGTATTTGGTCTGGTCCTGATGCCTTGTTTGGAGAAAGGTCCTGCAACTGCTTGAGAACTCCATCTTCATTTATTTTTAATTCTGGAATACTCGGGATGTTACTTGTTCCCAATGAAGGAATACTAGTTTGATCTTCTTTGGTGAATACGCTAGCAAACTGAGTATTTAGGGCTTCCGCTTTCCCTTGTCCATCACTAACGATTTTGTTGCCTATCATGAGATCTGCAACTCCTCCTTCACTTTTTCCCATTTTTTTCATGTATGACCAAAACTGTTTTTTATTTTCTTTCATTGCTGTGGTAAGATGATCTGATACAAACACCTGCTCAGCTTTACTTAATGATTTCCTCAGTTCTTTTTGACAGGACAGGAAGGTATTCCAGTCTTCGGTCTTTCTAGATTTCCTTGCTTTGTTATAAGCTCTCTGCTTCTTTCTCCTAAGCCTGTGGTGTGTTCTATTAAACCAGGGTAAGCTATTTGGTTTGGCTGCAGCTTTCTCTGGTATGTGTTTCTCCATGACCCGTTTAATTTCTCCTTCAAGCAGATCCCACTTCTCTTGGACCGAGGCATGATCCATGCTGAAGTATTGTTCTTGAAAATCGCCCAACTCTTCATTTATCATCTCTGTGTTTGCTTTCTTGCGGACAAAAAATCTTCTTCTTGGTATTCTCTTCCATTTGGCTTTTAGGTCCACCTCAGTTATGATTATGTCATGATCACTGATCCCCTGTTCAACTCTAATGTCTTTAACTAGACTGTCATTGTTGGTAAATACAAGATCCAAGATATTTTCTTTCCTGGTTGGCTTCTTGACGTACTGATTTAAACCAAAACCGGTAACCGTCTGCAGAAGGGATTCTGCAGTATCCTTTGAGGCTGAGTGGTTTGATACTACAACAGAGTTCGTCCAGTCGATGTTTGGCTGGTTGAAGTCACCTGCAAGTATAATGTTATATCCTCATCCCTTCCTGCTGATTTTGTCAAGAGAAATCTCAAGTTCACTAACAAAGTTTTTATCATCATGCCTAGGTTTATAGGCAGTACCAATCAAGAGTGAGTGGCGTCCCTTTAATTCTAACTGAGTCCACAAAAGTTCTGAGTCCACCTCAAACTCCTCCTTTCTTGTCAGGATAAGATCTTTTTTGCATGCCACTAATACTCCACCATGCACTCCAACTTGCCTATCCTTTCTGAAGACGTCGTAAGAGTCCGAAAAGATCTCAGCATTGTTGATATCTCCCGTAAGCCAGGTCTCCACCCCTTGCACTATGTCTGGGTCATGTTCATCTATTAGCACCTTAGTGTCAGCTATTTTATTTCTGATGCTTTGAAAATTGACTGTCATAATTCTCAATGAGTCTCTACTGTTGCGTGATTTGCCTTTCTTTTTGCTGTTAAACGGTTTCCTCTTTGAATGCTGATTTGGAGAAGAAATGTTAGAATCAGGAATTTCAGAAGTGTGACTAGTATTTCCATCATCGTTATCACTCAGGGCAGAAAATCGATTGCTTGTAGTACTGCTCAAGGAATTGTTAAACAGAGTATCTGAAAAATTCATAAAGTCACATATAGGGCACACCCAGATACAATTTTCCCCTTCTAAGTTGGAGTATTCTGCATCATTTACTCCTCCACAGGAAGCATGGACCCACTTTGAACATTTGTCACATTCCACCCCCTTCTGTTGACTTGTGACTAGTTCTTCGCACATGCCACACGGCTCTGGTTTACATGTAGGACAGTACCAATTCAGTTTGTGCTTAATAACATTCTTGTACTCTTTTGGTGGGACGAGACATACTGGATTTATATAGCTTTATATGGTTGATAATCATCTCTCAGCGCTTTACAATGATATTATTACCTCGGTCATACTCCGATACAATGCAAACCAGCACACATTGTGTGCACCATCTCCACTCCTTGGAGAGCATTCCTTCCAAGCGGCTCATCGGGGCATTGAGAAGATCCTTCACATAAATCAAATCAAATAAGGGGCTCAGGGGCGCATAGTTCCCGGAAGTTGTTTGATTTGGGGAACTGAGAAATCACAAGATGCACGAGGAAAATATTGGGGGCGAACATATCGTTTCGCCCCCCCCCCCCCCCCCCCCCCTCCCCAATAATTCCGAAGATGAAGAAGAAAATCGGTGTATATAATACAAAAGACGGGAATAAAACGTCAAATTAGCCGTTTTTAAATCTGGAAACTCTTAAATGTCGATTTTGCCGCGCGCTTTTAAAGGAACTACAGCGTCTAGATGGCCTAATTTTCACAATTCGACTCTATAATTTTTAATGTAATTTTTCCTGAAGAAAAAGAATTTGGCACTCATTTTTCATGAAATCAATCAATTTTGGGGTAATTAGTAAATATCGAATTGTCCTGGGAACGCCCCTTTTAAATCGCCAAAATGTGACGTCATCTAAAGAACAGACTAATGAACTAAATTATGTAGATGACGCGTCATGACGTAAGCCAATGAATTGTCGATCACGTGTCAATCACGCTGCCGATTCTGGACCCTAAATGTGGGTGGGGCGTAAACTGGCTGTAAATGAGATTTGGCATCAGAAAGTTAGTATAAAATCACTACTGTGTTTATTTTCATGGATTTTGGTTCGGCAGACCTATTTTACATGTCATAAACTATGAAATAAGTGCCAAAGTACCTACGTTGTATTCTTTAGGTCCTTTAACCACCCGATTCTGAATGCTTTATTCTTCCGCTTTACAGCTGTATTCTTCTCGACACCAACTACTCAATCATTACGATGATGTGTGATCTGGGAGAGTGCCCGAACGCCCTGAATGAATGCGTCCCTTGTCCTACAGGTAACTAATGCATGTCATGAGGCTCTAATTTATTGATGATGATTCCTTATAAAGCATAATAATGATTCCTTATTAATAATGTTGATATTTTAGAACACCTATAACTTTGATATGTTTTGTAAAGATGTGAACACTCCAATTTCAGTGACACTGCCTGAATCCAAATTAAAACATTATTGTAAACAAAAGTTAACTAGAAGTGCTACTAAAAAAAAAAATGTTAAGTTGGGTAATGTAACTATTTATATTAAAAAATCAATGGCCTCGGCCTCTGAAATTTGGCAGACGAAATACCCCCTCCCCTTGAGAAACTCCTGGGTACGCCACTGATTTCATGTATTAGTATTTAACTTTCATGTATCATAATCATGTAATATATGTTCTTCATGTAAATTAGAATTGTTATATAAACTTCTTTCTCGGTGTTATGCATATTTGTATCATTTATAGAACTTTTTGACGTTTTGTTCTTGAATAGTATGTGTCACAGGCTGCCTTGCTGAAAAAACAGCTTCAGTTGGCTTTTCAATGTTTTTTGTTTATTTGTTGTTTATTTGTTTGTTTGATTTGTTTGATATATGTATTTTTGTTTACAGTGATTGAATAAATAACTCAAAATCAATTCACAAAACTTAATTCCGCCCATGCATGACAGACAACCCGGACGCAACTCAATCCACAGTAGTAGGCAATACAGAAGAGCCGGTCACCATGGCAACAACAATATCTTCCATCATCACGACGATGACCACGCTTCAACCTCCCCAAGGACAACTCACAGGTGTAGCTATCGCGTTCATTGTCGCTTTCATTGGCATCGTCGTCGGCTTCGTGGCCCTCATGATCCGCAAGAGAGCCACCATACTCGCCGGAATGAAACGTGTCCGCGGCGCCATTTGCCTCTCCTCTCGTGATCATGCACCGGTAGCCGCCGATGACGCCCGGGAAGTTTAATGACGTTGTCTAAACAGTGGCTTAGCTACGGGGAGGGGGGGGGGGGGGGGGGGGGGTTTGCAGGAATTGCCAAATACAACAAAGTAGGCTACATTGGAGAAGTCCTTTAAAAAAAACACACCATCACTGCGTCTACATCAGTGGCGTACCTACGGGGGAGGGGGGGGGGGGGGAGGGGGTGGGGCAGAGGGCATTTGACAGAAACAAAGTAACGGTCTCTTAGTTTGGGGTAACGCACATCAAACACTATATCGGATAAAGTGTTGATATTACAAAAGAAGGTTATCTGTATTTATTTTTATTTCCCCATTTCGCTCTCCTGCATATTCTTTATTTTTTGTCAATTTATGCATAATTACAGGATATAATATAGGTTTTCCCGCTCAATTTTGCACTTTTTTCAATCGAATTCATTTAGGGTCATTCGAATTCGCGCGTTGCCGCGTAATCGTTGGTATCGGTCTTCCAAATTCCGAATAAGTGCATGCGAATTCATGCATACGCACACGCTTTCGTGAATAGACACAGAAGTTCATTTATGGGCATTCGAATTCGCGAATGTGCAGCCAACTGTCAACTGCCCTTTCGCGAATTCGAATGACCATTGATGAAAAGGTATGCACTTTGTGCAAATTCACTTGCTCCTACGTGATTTTGAACGACTATTTACGAATTCGAATGCTGCTTTGGTATAGCCTTTTGTCAAGGCCCCCGCGCGAACACCCAACCGAGCGCGAAGCGCGAGACGTGTATTATTACCCGAGCGCAATATAGTTGTACAACTAAGCAAGCGGCGCGGGATCTGCACAGCTCGTAATGTATGATCGATATCCCAGCCATATAGAGCCTTGATTAAAGGCTACTTTGGTACGGCGATCGCAAATCGCGCGAATTCGTTTGCTCCTATTATCAATTCGATTGACACAATCGCGAAATTGAGCGGGAAAACCTATAGTATGTTGCTTTTTTTTCAAGAAATGTTTATAGAATAGCTCAGTTCATAATTACCCAACTGGACATTCGGGGGAATTTAATTTATAAACTTCATTTGATCAAAATCGGTACAGAAACGGCTGAAATATCAATAAATATATCCGATCGTAATAAATCTGGGGCCCAGATTTATTAGATTTTTAAAAATTATAAAAAAATGATTACATTTTTTTCAAAAAATTTCAAAAGAGGTTTTAAAATAGTTGTTGATGATCTCTCTATGTAATCATTATTTCAACGAAACATCGCATGCATAATTTTGTATGAAAAATAGTTGAAACCAATGCTTTTGTTAGAAAGCGCCCTCTAGTGTTTGAATGGCTCTTTTTGAATGATAACAGGCTTTGAATGATAACCTGCTTGTATAGGTGTTTTTTTTTGTGTTTTTTTTTGTGTGTGTTTTTTTTTTTTTTGGGGGGGGGGGGGGAATGTTTTGTTCTCTCCTATTTTACCCTTTTTTTATGTTTATGCTTTCTTCATGCATGCATATTTCATGCTTTATTTGATGTAAATAGTAAAAGTTAATTGGTACTATTTAGATGTGAATGTAAAATCATATTATATATAATTATGTAAACATGCAAATTATTTTATGTACTGATTTGTTATTGATTGTTATTGTTATTTTGTTATTGTTTGTAAAAAGTAATGGAGAAAATAAATATCTTTGAAAAAAAAAAAAAAAAGGCTTTTTACTTAGTCGTTTGTAATTTGCTATACCTTTCGAGCATGGTGGAGTTATAACTATAACTTTGTAGTGTTATTGTGCAGGTTTTAGTTAAAGCTCAGCCTTACCAAAACTGTACTGCCCCTTTAAATTGATATTTTCTGTATAATTTTTCTGTATTATTATGACTATAATTCTTGATGATTGTGTACATTTCTTTAGCAGTACTTTTATTTGTTAGAAATGTTTCTATAATTATACTGAATAATGTGTTTTTTAATGATTAGTTCTAATTTATATACGTATAGAAATTAATATATAACACAAATTTGAAGAAATATACCGGTTTATGTTCTTTGTCTGATTATACATTCCTATTAAATGTATTTCAATACTTACAATTCACCTTGCAATGTATACTTTATTCGTTGCTATGTCGGGCAAACCAATAACAAGCAATGGATGGATGGATGGATGGATGGATGGATGGATGGATGGATGGAAGGATGGATGGATGGATGGATGGATGGATGGATGAATGGATGGATGGATGGATATATAAACCCCTCAAAAAAAGTTCGGAAACTCAAGTTTCATCGATCATATCTCTCGTATTTTTTAATAAGAATACTCGAAATCGGTGTCACAATAAAGCCTCATTATATACCTTTCAAACGATGCATTATGTGTAGTAATTATGCAATTGGGGCGATTGCAGTAGCCCAGAGAATAGGGGGAGGCAGGAAGTGAAATCTCGCAAAATGGCCCCAATGCATGCAATTTACAAGTGCAAGACTGTGTTGACCAGTTTTCTAAAGGTTAACATTCTATTGAATGCTGCCACCCTTTCCATTCATCAAAATTGTTGAATTTGATACCATTTTAATGGAAATTATCTCTTCCTTACGATGGCATATTAATCGTAAGGATTATGCAAATGGAGTGTGTGCAGCGAACCGGAATATGGAGATGGGTCGAGTGTGAAATCAGACAAAAAGATATGGAGTTGACAAAAAATCAGAGCGTTGCATTTTTTTCGAGCTTTTGGGAGGATTTTTTAGCATTTCAAATAAAATATTCATGATTTAAATTAATATCAACGGAAAGCCCAACAACTCTTCTGTATGAAAATGTGACATTTATAATGATCTTTGTAAAGGGCGGCTGCAGGGAGATGAATGTGGGGGAGCCTCAAAAGTGACCCATTTCAAAACGCTCTGATTTGGTGCCGGTATCTGTATACCATTGTGTAGAGGATGTAATGCGACTTGAATGAGTTGGCCATGAATGAGAGGAATTCAATTGAAAACGCATGAATAGTGCCTTGAAATCAGAGCGTTTCAAAATGGGTCACTTTTGAGGCTCCCTCCCATTCATCTCCCTGCAGCCGCCCTTTACAAAAATCATTATAAATTTCACATTTTCATACAGAAGAGTTGTTGGGCTTTCCGTTGATATCATATTTGATCATGAATATTTTATATGAAATGCTAAAAAATCCTCCCAAAAGCTCGAAAAAAATGCAACGCTCTGATTTTTTGTCAACTCCATATCTTTTTGTCTGATTTCACACTCGACCCATCTCCATATTCCAGTTCGCTGCACACACTCCATTTGCATAATCCTTACGATTAATATGCCATCGTAATGAAGAGATAATTTCCATTAAAATGGTATCCAATTCAACAATTTTGATGAATGGGAAGGGTGGCAGTATTCAATAGAATGTTAACCTTTAGAAAACTGATCAACACGGTCATGCACTCGTAAATTGAATGCATTGGGGCCATTTTGCGAGATTTCACTTCCTGCCTCCCCCTATTCTCTGGGCTACTGCAATCGCCCCAATTGCATACTCACTACACATAATGCACGGTTTGAAAGGTATATAATGAGGCTTTATTGTGACACCGATTTCGAGTATTCTTATTTAAAAATACGAGAGAATGATATGATCGATCAAACTTGAGTTGCCGAACTTTTTTTGAGGGGTTTAGATGGATAGGTTGGTGGATGGATGGATGGATGGATGGATAGATGGATAGATGGATGGATGGATGGATGGATAGATGGGTAGATCAGTGGATGGGTGACGGGTGGATGAATGTAGGGAGGGAGGGATGGGTGGATGGATGAATGGATGGATGGGTATATACGGATGGATGGATGGATGGGTGGATGGATGAATAGATGGGTATAGATTGATGGATATGTCGGTGCATGGATGGATGAATGGATTGATTGATGGATGGATGGATGGATGGGTGGAAGGATAGTGCATGGATGGATGGGTAGATGGATTGATGGATGAGTAGATGGATGGATGGATGGATGGATATATGGGTAGATCGATGGATATGTCGGTGCATGGATGGATGAATGGATGGATGGATGGGTGGAAGGATAGTGGATGGGTGGGTGAATGGGTAGATGGATTGATGGATGAGTAGATGGATTGAAGGATGGGTAGATTGGCAGTTTGATGGATGTAATGGTGGATGAATGGATTAATGGGTGGATGAAAGGGTGTCTATATCATATAGATTGATGAAACTATCGGATGTTTAGACGGAAAGGTATTTAAATATAGGTAGGTTTATTTATTTGAGTAAACGGAACGAAGGTGTGAAAGATTAAATTAAATACAATAAAGGTTTATTAAAAATCACGTCCTCGCATTACGTATATGTCATGTACAAAGTAAAATTAGAAAAAATACACCCCAAAATAATCATATCAACAGCTAAATTAACATGTAAGACCAAATAAATACATTAATATATAACGGGCTACATGTCAAATAAAAGTATACAACTTGCGAGTTAAAGTATATACTGCGAACAAAGTAGGGAACTGTCCTTTAATCTATTAGTTTTGCAATTAAATTGAGAGTATTTCTGGAAATGAATTAGATTAAAACTCGGGAGAGATGTAGAAAGGGTAGGCAGATGGAGGGAAAGGAGAGAGTGAAGAGAGAATGAAGGAAATTTCGTTTAAAACGACTGATTAAAGTTTAAACTCGTTTTTAAGTTGGAATATTATGCCCATAACTGTCTAATTATTTTACAATGATAACAATGTAAGTCTGAAAAGGACTCTCAGTGTTCGCTAGAAGTTAGAACTCGATAATTGCACAATGATAACAACTAATATGACATTGTTTCAAAATAGTTGTGGGATGATATACCATCGATGATGATCTTGTCACAGTGAGAACTAAAGAATATTATTAGCAGCTCATCTCAGAACGTTGCGCGCCTCAGGCCTGGTCACCTGCATGATATTTGCGTACCGCAGCTCGACTCGTACCAAAGACTGTAGAATTACAAGACAGATCACTAATGAAGATTAAGCGTGGTAGTCCGAGCTAGGCTCCATAGACATACCACCGAACCTTGTTTTTTGATATATACTATGTTTTTAGATGGTTTCTTGATAATTCGAGGGTGCTGATTGACAAAAACATAATAAATTTTGTGATTAGCACTCTTCAGTTTTAGAATCAGCATAACAAAACAATCTTAGATCAATAGAAATGTATATTTATTCCACAATAGGGAGACTTGGCCTATTTTGTGTATACTAATGATTCCATGTGTATATTATTACCAATTCATACCGTACATAAACATGGGTTTGGCGGCCATTTTGAATTTAAATTGTGCCCGTTACACAATAATAAACAGCTTTTAGCAAATATGCAGTTTCATTAGAATAATAATTAACTTAAAGAACAAAATCCAATTCAATATATTTGTGCAAAATGTTTTTTAAATTGAGGTTATATCATTCTGGTGGGCTAAAAGATGCAAATATCCCTCTTTGGCGGCCATTTTGAATTTTTGCATTTTAAAGAAAAAACTCATGGTTTCGTGATTGGCACTCTTCAGATTTAGAATCAGCATGACAAAATAATCTTAACTAAATTGAAAATACAATTTATTCCGCCATATGGGGAAAATTGGACCTACTTTGTATAACGATTCCATTTGTACATTGAAATACCCATTCATATTGTACATAAAATGGATTTGGCGGCCATTTTGAATGTTAATTGTGCCCTAAACACAATAATAAGCAGCTTTTAGCATATTATATTCAGTTTCATTATATTGTTAGTTAACTCGAGGAACAAAATTTAATTTGATTTATTTGGGTAGAATGGCGTTTAAGTTGAGATTATATCATTCTGGGGGGCCAAAAGAGGCAAATTTCCATGTTTTGGCGGCCATTTTGGATTTTCGCGTTAAAAAAAAAACGCTCAAGCATTCACGTCTGGCACTCATCGGATTTGGAATCAGCACCCTCGAATTATCAAGAAACCATCAAAAAACGTAGTATATATCAAAAAACAAGGTTCGGTGGTCTCTAGCTCGGACTATGGTCTTTGCTCGTACTCCATCATCGGCAGTCACATGACTGTAGCAAAAAGTCTTGACTGAACTATACTGGACATGTTTGACTCATATACAGAATAGTATAGAAAATAATTTCATTGACATTTTATTTTACAAACTCTTACAAATCTACCGCGTGATCTGTATCCCCTGTGAGCATATTTATACAAAAGGATAACTACAACGAAACCTACATAACTTATGGGCCCGGATTCACGAAGGAGGTTTGTACAAACCATGGTCTACATCTACGGAGTGCCATTTGTAAACTGATGGAGAAAGATGGTAAACTCCTTACTTGTTAACAATGTTGATGGTACACATTTACTAAATGCACCAAATAAATGTAATTCTCAGATGGCATGACATTTGCTGGTTATCAAGCACTAACAGATATTAATATAAATTATAAACTGTTTTACTTGTTAAAAACCCACCTATTTAAGAATTAAATTTGTCTAGATTTCCCCCTTAGATAGGACAATGATGCAATTCCAAAATGTGTATAAGATATATGTAAATTCGATATATATGTTTATGATAATTTTGTTACTGTAATTTGTTGTAATATATTCCTGTAAAGCGCATAGAGATGTTTATTCATAATATGATGCGCTATAATTATAAATGTAATTTATTATTATTATTATTATTATACGAGCAGCACTCCATATATGTAAACCATGGTTTAAACCATGGTTTGTACAAACCTCCTTTGTGAATCCGGGCCATTGACTGTGAGCAGACCCGAACCCGTACCGAACAACACACACGAAACCCTCCCAAACCAACCACGAGAACTAAAGAATTAAAAGAAAGACAAAAATAACGTATAAAATACGAGTATTAAATCGGCCTCTCCCGCCTAAACGACACAAGTAGCCTACAAAAACAAAACAGCAAAAAAAAAAACAGCAAGGCTATTATCGAAGTTTCCCGAATACCTTTACGTTTCTATCCTGTGACCCGTTACCTATAATCAATACATCATGCATATCAACACCTATAAGCAAAATGTAGTGACAATTTCCTTTCCTTTTTAAAACCCACAAAACACAAACATATAGAACACGCACGTAATCCCTCCACGGACCCTATATTATGTAGGCCTAATTCCTTAACTAATCGAGTGAAAAATGCTCCATCGATGAATATTCGTAAGAAAAAAATGAAATTGTTTTTAAAACAATCTTATGAACTCACTGAATTATTATATCGTCATTTATTCATTCCCCTTCCTCATTTCTTGTTTTACTCTTTTTTCTTTCTTAAACAAGGTAAATTTCTGCTGGCTTATACTCAAAATGAAATTTGATATATTTCGGTTCCTCATCTTCTTCTCAATCCCATTGCACATGCAGCTCATCCTTTCTCTTCCATTCTGTTCTGTACCTCGATCCGTCTCACGTCTTTCTTAGCATTGTCTACTTTTTGCATTTGTGTTCTTCTCTGTTTGCCACGTACCGTTTTCTCTTGTCCCGTTTTTTGTCACTGCATGTTACTTTTCCTTTTCCTGGTTCCTTTTTTTTTATATTTTATAGTTACGAACTTGTTAATTTAATCATTCATTAGTCTAAACTTGAGGGTCCCCATTTTTACAAGAATTGCTTTTAAGTGGATCCGTCTGTTTCCTATGATATATTTGATTCCCTTAGGCCTATTTTGTAAATGATTGTAATTGATATGTATATTTTGTTGGAAACGAAAATGACATTGAAATTTACATTTAAACCACTATAATAATCATGTAGAGTTATAGATGGATTTGACACTGTGACTAGTCGGGTATATTTTGGTAATGATTCAATTATTAGATCCCTTTAATATTGTATCATGACCAAAATATACTAGAAATGCTGTGATTATAGAACCGTTCCCTTATCTGATGATGAAAAAATGAGTGACAAATTCGAAAGAGCATACAATTTTAATGACAGAATAAACTTTATTTGATCAAAATCGGTTCAGAAATGGCTGAA
Organism: Echinarachnius parma; assembly: GCA_037951105.1. Classification (NCBI taxonomy): domain Eukaryota; kingdom Metazoa; phylum Echinodermata; class Echinoidea; order Clypeasteroida; family Echinarachniidae; genus Echinarachnius; species Echinarachnius parma. The sequence continues at coordinate 13,764 of JBAMJV010008756.1, forward strand.
ATATCCATAAACATAACCATTTGTAATAATATTGTATATATATAGGGCCCCACAATTATTCGATAATTTCAAACCAGCCATTAATTTCTTTTTAAATGCTTCTTCGTTAAAAAAAATGTACAAAAGTGGTTTGAAATAGTTGTTGAATATCTCTCTATCTAAATCTTTCAACAAAACATCACATGCACCATATTTTATTTTAAATGGTTGAAACCGATGAGTGTTAAGAGAGTGCCCTCTTGAGTTTTAACGGCTCTTTTTGTATGATAACATGCTTTTTACTTAGTCACTTGTAATCTTGTTTTCAATTCGAGCATGGTGGAGTTATAACTATCAGCTTGTAATGCAATGGTGCAGGCTTTGGTTACTAAAATTCAGTTTGACCAAAACTGTATTCTCTCAAAGATCCTACAAAGATGGTCAACTCTCCCGATTTTACACGGCCGCTGGTGAAACGGAAGCGGAAGCGGTATTTTAGCACATGGAGTCTGCCGCCCGCTAGCGTTGAGCGGGTAAACTTGAACAATTTATATATTACTTCTATGGTGTCAACCTGGGAATTTTTTGAAATTATATTCAGCGCTTTTACTTTCAAATTATTCTTAATGTGAATAAAAGTATACATTTTTGGAATGGAAAGTATAGTCAAAGAATCCATTTTTTTAAATATTATATTTCACTCAAAATGCTAGCTTTTCTTTTTTTTTTTAAGAAAATGGCAAGAAATATTGGTCAACTTCACTTGTTCGTTGAAATTTTTGATTTTTGCGTTTAAAATGCTAAACTCGCTTGAAAATCATGATACAACTCTTGAAAGTTTTGTTATATTTTGAATTTAAGCAATTTAAAATCTGAATTGATGAAAAAGGTAATAACTTAATTTTTTGCCTCTTTCCGGTAAAAAAATATAGCCAAACTCAATCCTTTTGGAAAAAACAAACAAGCGTGGTTTTCTAGCAATTTGAGCATTTTAACTCGAATTATTTAAGTTTCTTAGCCACAAAAAATTTTAATTTTATTTTTTTTGGCCATTTTCTTTAAAAGAAAAATATTTATTTTTAGGAACAAAATAAACGGGCCTTTAGCAGCTTAATATCACAGCTTATCATTATGAATATCTCAAGATTTCATTTCAATCTGAGAATTTCATCTGCTCTTTTTTTATCAATGGGATGGGTTCAGATATGTGAGTATACATTTGACCATGCATGGCCAACGTCACCAAATATGAATTATTGTTAGACTCTGGTCCAGTTGATATCTTTCGCCCATTTTTGTAATGAGCTCATTAAATGACAATGGTTTCTTTAATTTATTCAGCGGTTTCTTCAATTTAATCCATAGTTCTCAATAGAGTTTTCACACCTTCCCGGGATCCTTCAGGCTACACAACAGGGGCTGTCAGTTCAAACTTCTAACTCAACATGGTATTTACAGAAATAGAGACGGCTTAGATATAAACTGGACCTCTATTTATTTGGATTTTCATGATTGAAACAACTACAATAAAATTATGACAATACACAATACTGATTAAGAGTTACACTTACGTTATTTATTCAGCTTTCTGGATTTGAGTAAAGCTTTTGACTCTCAGTCAATCACAATATTCTTTTACATAAAGAAAAATCTTATGAATTAAGAAGTATAGTACTTTCATGGTTTGAAAATTATCTTAAGCACCGCTAACAAATCGCAGTATATAACAATGTTTGTTCTGAACTGTTACAAGTTACATGTGGAGTACCCCAAGGATCAATTCTAGAACCACTTCTATTAATCTTACTATTCATAAATAATTCAGTTAATTGTCCCCATACTCTTAAATTTGTGCTTTTTGCTGCTGATACCAATATTCTTTTTTCTCACAATGATATTAATACCTTATGTCAAATTATAAATAATGAAATGAAACATGTATCACTATATCATAAGCAAAGTGCTATTTCAAATGATTCAATAAATTCCTTAATAATTAAAATTAATGATATTCTAATTCAGCGTGTTCAATCAACTTATTTCTTAGGTGTAATTATTGACCAACATTTAGCCTGGAAAGATTATATACTTGCCATTTCAAACAAAATATCAAAGAGTATTGGTGTCATCAGTAAATTAAGTCATATCTTTCCCCAAAATATATTGATTTTTATTATATAATACCATGATCCTGCCAATTGTAATGTACTGTAATCAGCGCTCACCTGGAAACTTTACCCGCTCACCACTAGTTGGCGCAATCCGCGCGTTAGCGTTTCACTTTTTGACCGAGAGCTAAGTTGATCATCTTATGTATGTAGCTAGGTCTGTAGGATCTTTGATTCTCTTCATAGTTATAGGGGGAGGGGGAGGAGGGGGCAACCCCCTCCCACAGTAGGGAGCTTTTGCACTTATTAGCTTAAAATGGTGCATTCTGGTGCATACTATAGAGGGTATTCTAACTAATATTGCAGCAAGCATTTATGTGTAACCAAATGGCTGATCATCATAATTTCCACATCCAGTGTAACCGTACCAGTCCCCATGTCATTGGAATTATGCTAGCCGTATTAGGGGACCATGCTGTATATGGTATCATTACATACAGAAGATGAATGTAGGAAAAACGCAACTTATGTACATAAGTATTACATTTCCCTGCTTATCTCTTCAACTGTTTGAATTTATTGAAATTGAAATTCACATAAATCGATGAAATATGCACATAAAACTAAAAACAAATGGCTGATCATAGTATAATTTCCACATCCAGTGTAACCAGTCATATCATCTTGTCCCCATCTCATTGGAATTAATATGCTAGCCGTATATATTAGGGGACCATGCTGTATGGTATCATTACAGAAGCTCGAAGATGAATGTAGGAAAAACACAACTTATTTTAAACGATTGGTGGAAAGTTTGCCTATCTACTATTTGATTATGCAAGTCAGGGTCATTTGCATAAACGCGCCTTTTTCATTGCGCCATGATTGGTGGAAATTTAGCCGAACCGAGTTTCGTCGAATCGCGTCGATCTACTAATTGATTATGCAAGTCAGGCTCATTTGCATAAACGCGCCTTTTTCGTTGCGCCATGATTGGTGGAAAGTTCGCCGTTAGCTTCATAGCTTGAGCATTTTGGTAATTTGCATACGCGCGCCTTTTTATTGCGCTACGATTGGTGAAAAGTTTTGGCCTGCCGAAATTCTTTGCCGTACACAGAACTCTCATTTGCATACCGATTTTCTTATAAATACCCCGCGCATTCACTTGCAAATTCATTCGTTCTTTCTGAATCGAGTAAACAGTACAAGCAAACATGCCGTCTCAAAGGAGTCCAGCCAAGCGCAGCCCGACCAAGCGCAGCCCGACTAAGCGCAGCCCGACTAAGCGCAGCCCGACTAAGCGCAGCCCGACCAAACGAAGCCCCTCAAAGAAGGGAGGCAAGGGAGCCAAGCGGGGAAAGAAGAGTGCTGGTGGTCGTCGTCGCACCGTTGTTCGTCGTCGCCGTCGACGTGAAAGCTACGGTATCTACGTCTACAAGGTGCTGAAGCAGGTCCACCCCGACACTGGCATCTCCAGCCGCGCAATGTCCATCATGAACAGCTTCGTCAACGATGTCTTCGAGCGCATCGCCAGCGAGGCTAGCCGCCTGACCACCGCCAACCGCCGAAGCACGATCAGCAGCCGGGAGATCCAGACCGCTGTCCGTCTTCTCCTGCCCGGAGAACTCGCCAAGCACGCAGTCTCCGAGGGCACCAAGGCCGTCACCAAGTACACCACTTCTCGTTAATTTGTCGATTTGTCGACTACAAAACGGCTCTTTTCAGAGCCACCCAAAAGTTCAAGAAAGAAATCAATATTTGTACGTTCCCCAGAATCCCAGTGGGCCAGTCTACTTTATAAACATAAGGTTAAGCCTTGAACATTAATTTAGAAATACACTGTATAATTTACATTAATTGATTACTTACAGTGAAGAGTAAAACCTACAATTTGAAACTATACAAACACAAAATTACAATTACGAGGACCACCACTCCACCATGCTCGAAACTCGAAAGGTATACAAAATTTCAAACGAAGTAAAAAGCCCATTATCATTAAAAAAGAGCCATTAAAATTTAAAATAGAGGGCGTTCTCTAAAAAGGCATTGGTTTGAACCATTTTTCAATATGCATGTGATGTTTTATTGAAATCATCATTTAAAAAATGCTTTTGAACATTTTAAAAAAAGTGTAGGATGCATTTTTTTAATGTTTTGAAAAATTCATCTAATTTTACCCCAAATAATTATAAGATCAGATAGCCTATGTATTTTTATTGATATTTCAGCCGTTTCTGGACCGATTTCGACCAAATAAATTTTATTCTGCCATTAAAATTGCATGTTCTCTCAAATTCGACACTCCGTTTTTCATTACCTCACAACAAAATTGTGATGTGCAGCGCCCTCTCTACCAAAACTGAACTGCCCCCTTTAATGATGACCTCTTCAGACACTTTAATTTTCATTTATGTTTAGATTAAAATTCAAATTAAAAGAGGATGATAATAAAATTTTGAAGGCTACCATTTTTTGCTTATCCTGCCAAATACATGTATAAATATAAATATTTTGTTGTAATTTGATGTTGAAGGGATAGTGCGTTTTGGTAAAGAGAGGGGGTGTATTCTGAAGTTAAAGGGATAGTTGAGTTTTGGTAAAGAGGGTACAATTTTTGTCAAACTGAATTTTAGTAACCAAAACCTGCACCATTTTATTACAAACTTGTAGTTATAACTCCACCATGCTCAAAAGGAATGACAAATTACACACGACTAAGTAAAAAGCCTGTTATCATTCCAAAAGAGCCGTTAAAACTCAAGAGGGCGCTTTCTAAAATGTCATTTGTTTCAACCATTTTAAATAAAATATTGTGCATGTGATGATTTGTTGAAATAGTGATTAGATAGAGAGAGAATCAACAACTATTTAAAAAACCCTTTTTACATTTTTAAAAAGAGGAAGCGTTTTTTAATTTTGTTAGCGGCATGGTTAAAAATTATCGAATATTATTGTGGGGCCCCACAAATATTACAAATGGTGATGTTTATGTATATTTCAGCCGTTTCTGAACCGATTTTGATCAAATAAAGTTTATTCTGTCATTAAAATTGTATGCTCTTTCAAATTTGACACTCAGTTTTTCACTTTATCTCACAAAAAATTATTTTGTGTAGCGCCCTCTATACCAAAACTCAACTATCTCTTTAAGTTTAAGTACAGTGTAATATTTCAGTGACGTAGATATGACGTAGATACAATAAATGTTTAGCTTAAAATCGTTTTCAGCTGAATACACCCCCAGTTTGGGTCTAAATTAATTTTAGTAACCAAAAACTGCACCATTACAATACAAACTAATATTTATAACTCCACCATGCCCGAAAAGATAAACAAAATTACAAATGACCAAGTAAAAAGCCTGTTATCATATTTATGTTCCCTGTCTGATTATACATTCCTAATAAATGTATTTCAATACTTACAATCCACCTTGCAATGTATACTTTACTCGTTGCTATATCAGGTAAACCAAGGGCAAGCTTTCAGGGTCTTTATAATTATTAATAAAACCACACTAGCTTAGTTCCATTATGCAGGGGCGGATCTAGCTTTTTGCTAAGGGAGGGGGGGGGGGGGGCAGTGCCCCAATGACGATGCGGATACTGTGTGGGTCTGGAAGGTGGTCTGGACACATCATGGCGTTTTTCTATGCACATCACTTTTCACTTGGCAGCCCAAGGGGGGGGGGGGGGGGGGGTTAAACACCCTACCCCCCCCCCCCCGTAGATCCGCCACTGTTATGAGTCTACTTCATAATGACTAAATTAACTACATTGAACCTTTAAAATATTTTAGCCACTAACTATGGTTATCTTGGTAAGCATTTATCACCTAATAATTTGACCCTTTAGTTGGCAACCAAACAAATCTCTGGTTATTAGACCGAGTCCTATCATCTAAAATAAACTTCGAAATGAACTAAGCCAGTGTATGTGCGGAATCACCATTGGTAATAATTAAGATAATTATGCATACAACTCACACGATTTTAACGAATTGTTCTATATTATAATATTATAGGAGGGAGGGAATAAAGATGGATGGATGGAGGGAGGGATTGGTGGATGGAAGGATGGATGGATGGATGGATGGATGGATGGATGGATGGATGGATGGATGGATGGATGGATGGATGGATGGATGGATGGAAGGAAGGATGGATGGATGGATGGATGGATGGATGGATGGATGGATGGATGGATGGATGGATGGATGGATGGATGGGTGCATTGGTGGATGGATGGAGGGAGGGATGGATGGATGATTAATAAATGGGTAGATCAATGGATGGGTGGATGGATATAGGGAGGGAGGGATGGGTGGATTGATGAATATATGGGTGCATATTATACAGTAGATGGATGTGTGGATGAGTGGGTGGAAGGGCGGAAAGGTGGATGGATGGATGGATGGATGGATGGATGGATGGATGGATGGATGGATGGATGGGTAGATGGGTGGATGGATGGATAGATGGGTTCGATGGATATGTCGGTGCATGGATGGATGAATGGATTGATTGATGGATGGATGGGTGGATGGTGGATGGATGGATGGGTGGGTGAATGGGTAAATAAATTGATGGATGGATGGGTGGATGGTGGATGGATGGATGGGTGGGTGAATGGGTAAATAAATTGATGGATGAGTAGGTGGATTGAAGGATGGGTGGATTGGCGGTTTGATGGATATAATGGTGAATGGATTGATGGTTGGATGGAAGGGTGTCTATATTATATAAATTGATACATTTATTAATAAATTATCGGATGTTTAGACGGAAAGGTATTTAAATAGGTATAGGTTAATATATTTTAGTAGATAAAGGAGCGAAGGTGTGCGAAATTCAATAAATGTTTATCAAAATCACCTTCTCGAAGTAAAAATAGTAAAAAATAGACCCCCAAAATAATCATATCAACAACTAAATTAGCATGTAAGACTAAGTAAATACATTAATATAACGGGCTACATGTCAAACAAAATTATACAACTTGCGAGTTGAAGTATGAACAATAATAATTTAAGATGCGAACAAAATAGAAAATAAATAGGGAATAGAACTGACCTTAAATCTATCAGTTTTGCAATTAAATTGAGAGTATTTCTGGAAATGAATTAGATTAAAAATTAGGAGAGATGTAGAAGACTAGGCAGGGGGAGAAAGAGGAGAGAGTGAAGAGAGAATTAGGGACAACAAATGAAACGAATATTATATCTGTTTCCTGTTTAGTCAGTCGTTGCCATGCATTGTATGCCGTATGGTCGTTGCCAAGATAACAATGTAAGTCTGACAATTAAGGACCCTCTGTGTTCGCTAGAACTCGATAATTTCACAATGATAAAAACTAATTATGACATTGTACTTTCAAAATAGTTGTGGGATGATACCAGAGATGATGATCTTGTTGAGAACTAAAGAGGGCGAAATACAAGAATATTTGCAGCTCAGCTCGGGTATGGTATAGATCGGTGGTTGCGCGCCTCAGCTGCAGGTCACCTGATATTTGCGTACCACACTCATCGTCAGTCACATGACTGTAGGCAAAACCAAAACGTCTTGACTGTTTATATTATACTAGTATTATACTGCACATGTTGGACATGCACAGAATTAGCTTAGAATAGTAATAATGAGTTGGTTTCAGAAGCTTTTCGGATACAGCCGTGGGGTGGCCATAGGCATGCTTCATGTTCCAGCTTTGCCAGGTGATATTTTACATATTTAAAGAACTATTAGTATTTTACTCTTTTAAAAGTTTTAGTTTAGGAAAGTAAAAATGAAAAGTAGAAACTAGAAATAAGAATGGCTGCAGTGCAAACATTAACCTAACCAGGCGCCGTACGTAGTACGGCGCCTGGCATACTGAGGTGTGTATACCGTGATGGTAACACTTGATAGGCTTTAACGGCAAACACACTTATAAAAAAAATATATATATCATACTTTAAATAACATATCTCGGTTCATACTTACGAATTATGTTATGCATGGACATCAATGATCCAAATTGCAAAACGTCTGATGCTCCATTCGTTTGATTTATCCTGAAATTTACTATAAAACTGGCAAGATTACAGAAGTGACGAAAATGGTATCCGAATTTGTTCGCTGCAAGCAATATCAGGTGATCAAAAACTTGTCAGCAATGCACCCCCTGTACCCGATCAACCGATCGCCCCGCGCATGCGCTATGCATTGCCGACGAGTTTTCGGTCACCTGACATTGCATGCAGCGAACAAAGACGAAGGAAATGATAGTCATCATCATCATCATCATCAATTTGAGCTAAGTTATCATTCTTTTGCAACAATTTAAATAGCAAGCAAGGTAGGTTGAATGTTTAATTAATGTCTAGAACTAAAAAAATAATAATAATAATAGATGGAAAGTTCTTGAAACCACCCGTCGGCAAATTTCCTACAAATTTTTTAACGTTCCGTCTTCACAGCGCCGTCCTACGGACGGCGCTGATCACAGTTATGCAAACATATATTATTAGTATTACAATTCACAACAAAGTGAAATAGACTGATCGATATTACATTTTCAGGGCCTCTTTTATAATTAAAACACTATGGCCCTGTTAAAAATGACAGAGACATTAAAGTAATGAAAAGAGTCCCTGAAAGGCTGAAAATTACAGATTTATCTCTATTTTTTCTCTATTTAGGTACACCCTCAAATAAATTGCCACTACCAACAATAATCAAGAAGGTGTCCCAGGAGGCGCAGGGATATGTGGAAGCTGGCATTGTAAGTATCCCGGAGAGGTGGGGAGGGCAGAGATAAACGGGGGAGGGGGGGGGGGGCACTTCAGAGATGTAAGGCAGGAATGGTGTATCAAAGGTCAAGTCAGATGTGGTCAGTTTAGTTTAAAATAAATTTTATAACCACAATGTTGAGTATTTTCAATAAACAGAGCAACTAATGTATCATTTAACCTGTTCAGCACAAAATTTTGAATTATAAAGACACCCAGCAATGGACTGGCCGGGGTGACAATTAATGGCCACCTGAAATTTCATTTGGCCACTAGGAATAAGCTCCATGTAGAAACTCTGTATTGGCCACTAACGATTTTGGATAAACAATACACAAGTCTACAATAGGAATATATATTGGATGTGTAATTTGGCCACCTAAAAAATAAGTAAAGGGAGAGTGCTGCTTCATGGTCCGTTTTAATATAATTTTAATTTTAATATAATATAATTTCAAAGACCCTTATTAGCCTTATTAGCATACAAAAATGTCTTGCATTTGTAAAAGAAATGTTCTTTACTCAAATGGGTAGCTTCTGCTTAACTAAGGGACCAGTACAAAATATACTGCAAAAGCCTACCCAATCATATGGAGACTAATATATATTTTGCTTGTATTCCAGACAAGTCTAATGCTGGAGAATATGCACGATGTACCCTATGTGCGGCCAGACAAGGTGGGACCAGAAATCACTGCATCGATGTCGGCGGTGTCCTGTGCCATTCGTCAGCAGCATCCAGACTTGCCCCTGGGCGTGCAGATTCTATCGGCAGCTAACAAGCAAGCACTGGCTGTGGCGCTTGCTGCAGGTAGTCATGATCCATTGACTTGTTAAATTAAGCCAAAAATCTTTTGAAGCTTTCTCATTTCTCGTCAATTCAGGAATTCATTTTTTTTAATTTTAGGTTGCTATTTTTTAATTTGATGGATATTACAAAATATTTAACATAATACCCTATGGTAATTTTAGGGGCTACCTACTGAATTTAGGTGGCAAATTCGCCCTCAGCCCCGTATATTTCCTACCCTGTTTCTTGTGTACTTCCTAGTTTTGCTTATGGTAATATATGAATGAAATTGGTTTTGATTTTTTCAAATGTCTCCCTTATTATGGAGACAGTTATGATGCATTCTTTTTCTATGTTCCTATCACACATATATTCAGAAGAATCTTACATTGATATTGACACATGATAAAGCCTCAAATATCACTTTTGGACAAATTAGATATTTGTTAATGGATCACTTTTAAAGCTATGGTATGCTTTTGTTTAGATGGTGCTTTTGAAATGAAATTACTGTGTAAATTAGTCAGGAAAATCCTGTAAAAGTTAGTGTCAAATTTATAATTTGTAAGTAGTAATGGAGTAAAAATAAAGGATAAAAAAGTTTGTTCACAAAGCCTCACATAAATATAAATATAATTCTAGGTCTTACTATTGACACAAGATGAAGAAAAAAAAGAAAAGAGAAAAATATAACATCAATTTGCATCAATTACTGCTCTCTAGCCAGGTGTATACATGGGGACCCAGTAGGAGGTGAAAGCCTTCATGTTAACGATCTTCTCAATGCCCATGAGCCACTTGGAAGGAATGCTCCCCAGGGAGTGGAGATGGTGCGCACAATGTGTGCTGGTTTGCATCGTATCCTATGACCAGGGTAATAATAGTGTAAAGCGCTTAGAGATGATATCGTATCAATATTAGGCGCTTTATGAATCAAACCTATTAATGTTATAATTAAAAACATTTGTTCCGCAAGGAATTCACTAAAGTTGTGTTTTTCTTTATTCTGACCTTCTTACGCGACAGGTCTCGACTTCATCAGAGCAGAGGGATTTGTGTTTGGTCACATCGGGGATGAGGGTTATCAGGACGCATGCGCTGGTGAACTCTTGAGATACCGACGACTCATCGGGGCAGATCACATCAAAATCCTGACTGATATCAAGAAGAAGCATAGGTAAATGTATAATTTATTAGAATAGCAATTCAAAATTTATCACCATCAACAGTTGTACTTTCATCAAACAGTGTATCTTTGGAATGTCCTTCCCTAAGGGGTTGTCCAGGCACCGTCTGTAGAGACACTGCATTGTCACCTACATTGTAACTGAAGGAACTTGTAGATTAATCAGAAGACGAAAAAGAAGAAGAAAGATTTACATCAAAATGTATATCAATTTGAAGCGGATTGCTCGTGTGTGTGCTCATCTGATGCCCAAGGTGATGATGTCTTTTACCACACCCACTGTATTTTGACCATTATTTTTATGGCAAAAATTTCTCTAATTATAATGCACATTTTTTGGGGGAAGTCAGGTGCAAATGAAATCATGCCGTAAAACCAGACCTTAAATCTACTAACGAGGTACTTACTACAAAAGCTCTCCATCCTCATCAGTTTTGGGCCAGTCTCTGTATGGTTCCCGAGAAATGGTTCAAGCTCTTCAGTTCCGCTTCTACAGTGCGGCGCCAGGTGTATTTTGGTCGCGCCCGTTTCCACCTTCCCTCCAATGTGTTTGTGTGATGTCCTCAGGTCCTCTCCTAAGAATGCCCAATCCATCCCTTTCTTCTTATTAGAAATGTCCCTACTTTCTAAATTCCATACCTCTATTGTCTCTTTTTATGCCTCCGCAACGAAGTAGCCGGAGGCATTATATGTTTTCGGGTTGTCCGTCCGTCCGTACGTACGTACGTACGTACATACGTCTGTACGTACGTCCCGTTCTCGTGATCGCGTTATCTCAAGAACCGATGGACGGATTTTCACAAAACTTGGGTCATATATGTATCTTGGGGCGCCAATGATCTGATTAGATTTTGGGGTCATGAGGTCAAAGGTCAAAGGTCACAGAGCTCATTATATATGCAAAAATAGCTCGTGATCGCGTTATCTCAAGAACGGATTGACTGATTCTGACCAAACTTGGTACATGTATGTATCTTGGGGCCGATGATTTGATTAGATTTTGGGGTCATGAGGTCAAAGGTCAAAGGTCACAGAGCTCATTATATATGCAAAAATAGCTCGTGATCGCGTTATCTCAAGAACGGATTGACGGATTCTGACCAAACTTAGTACATGTATGTATCTTGGGGGGCCAATGATCTGATTAGATTTTGGGGTCATGAGGTCAAAGGTCAAAGGTCACAGAGCTCATTATATATGCAAAAATAGCTCGTGATCGCGTTATCTTAAGAAGGGATTGACAGATTCTGACCAAACTTGGTACATGTATGTTCCTTGGAGAGGCAATGAACTGATTAGATTTTGGGGGTCATGAGGTCAAAGGTCACAGGGCTCATTATATGTAAAAGTAGCTTGCGATTGGAAATCTCAAGAACTGAATATCAGATTTCAATCCAACTTGATACCTGAATGTATAATAGGGAACAATTGTAGTCATTAGATTTTGGGGTCATGAGGGCAAAGGTCAAGGTCACTTATAGCTCATAATTGTGATACGTCAAGATCTAAAAGACAGAGTACCATCAAAATTGAGTTGACAGAATTAATTCTGTGTACATGTTGATTTGGGCTTGATATAAATAAAATGCGTAATGGCGGAGGCATCATTTTCGACTGCGCGCAGTCGAAGATCCATCTAGTTTAAACTCTTATTTGCCCCTGCAGCTCGCATTCAATCACTTCAGACGTGAGCATATCCGAGACGGCCAAGGCAGCAGAGTTCTTCCTGAGTGATGGTATCATCGTGACAGGCACGAGTACAGGGTGCCCAACCAGTCCAGACGATGTCAAAGGTGAATGCCCACAATCAAATTACAGTCAAACCTGTGTATAGTGACCACCAAAGGGAAACAAGAAAAGTGGCCTCTGTAGACAGGTGACCTTTATCTATAGACAGGTTACATAACATTATTTTCCTCTGCAGGGGATCACTTTTGGTGGCCACTATAGGCAGGTTGGCTGCTGTAGACAGGTGGCCACTAAGACAGGTTTGACTGTACATGGTTCACACAGGGCCTGGAAAACCTGGTAAGTCATGGAATTGGACAGTTTTGTTTTCCAGGCCTTGAGAAGTCAGGGATATTGTAAAAATTATCTTATGGGTCATGGAATTTATTTTTTAATCTACACTTCCTCATTACTGAAATCCAATCATGATTTTTTAAAACCTTTTTTGGTACAAAAAGTTATGAAATAAGTCAAAGGACTTTGTTTACATGTTTTGGTGAGATGTAATGGAATTCTTCTGTAATGCTCATGGAAGGTCATGGAATTAGACTTGAAAAGAAGTGTATTAATCCTGAATTAGTACAAGTACAAACTAAAATGATCCATGACGAAATCGGAGAGCACACTGAAAGTTTCAAACAACACTGTTTACCTAGCGAAATAAGGTGAAATTTTATTCCAGATTGTATCACCTATTGCCAATTGATTTTTAGTGCAATCGGGTGTTCCCGAATGCTAATATCTTAAGTAATAGAAAGACATTTGAAAAATCAAAACCAATCTCATTCTTATGTTACCATAAGCCAAACAACAAGGTACAAGAATATGTGAAAGTTCCAATTGATGCTGCTTGAATTTGACAAGGTTAACTAGAGACTTTATTAGACTAGAGCTGGAATCTAGATTGGTCTAGTGGTTGAAAAGATTTGTTAGACTTTATTAGACTAGAGCTAGACTCGTGGGTGCCTTGTGACTTAATTAGTGGACAAGAGTGGACTAGTGGTTGAAAAGATTTGTTGGTTTAGTTTTCATTTACATTTTCTTAATGTCCTTACTATCTGTAGATAAGTTGGCAACTAGAATGGAGCTTTTTTCATGTGCTTTTTTAAAGCATAAGCTCGTTAAAAAAATGAAAAAGTGTCTTTGGGACCATGTTGATTTGTTTGTGAATCATATGAACCTTGTTGATTGTTATTATTATTAGTTTTTATTATTTGATTTAATTTCAATTTTGAACTACAGAGGTGCAGTCGGCAGTCGCTCTACCCGTGCTGGTGGGGTCAGGGGTCACCATGGATACTGCCAAACACGACCGCGCCATGCTCGAAGCAGCCAGCGGGTATATTGTGGGTTCCTATTTCAAGCACGATGGATGGTGGGAGAACGACTTGGACTTGAGCCGAGTGGAACAATTCATGAGGGAAATCAAACAATTCCAAGTCTGACAGAGTGAGAACCTGTTTAAATACATTACTTTGGGACATATGAATACCTATTGTGTATGGTGATCCATGCTTTCGTCATGATAATTATTTGAAAAAAGTTTGCAAAGAAAACTATCCCAAACTTAAAAATCTATTGAGATTGGCAGTTCGGGCCAATTGAGATATCGCAATAACGAGAACGGGATGTACGTACATACATACGGACGTACGGACAGGCCGGACAACCAAAAAACACAATGCCTCCGGCCACTTCATTGCGGAGGCATAAAAAATGACACCTAATGAGGTGATTGCGGCACACCAAGAGGTACAGAAGTGCAAGTCATAAAATGCTTTGCTGTTGCAAAAAAAGAGCAAAATTTGAGCATCGGAAAGCTTGGATTGCTGGGAAGTTCGTCAAATTCATCAGTGACAAAAATATGCGGGGGCTTGGGGAGAATTTGCCCCCGAAATGCCAAAAAGAGCCTCCATAAATTTGCAAAACAAATTTTAGAGTGCTATTTTCATGCAGGAAAGCTTGAAAAGTAGCCCCCGAAAATGAAATATAAATTTTTTCCCTGCAATTCATGCAAGCTTTTCGATTGGAAAATTTTTCAAACATGACTCCAAGACCATGCATCAGGACAATGGGCCCTTTGAAATTCAGTCATAGTATAACCGGTCACCAGCAATACAATGTCCAGGATGATCCAGGATAAAATTTGGCTGATGACCGACTATACTATGACTGAATTTCAAAGGGCCCATTATCATGATGCCTATAATCAGGGATTGACAGGATAGTGAAAGGAAACAATTTGAATATCTCCGGGGACCAATAGCGACAACACAATAGGTCTGCAGGTGCAAAATGGTTTAACTGGTTAACCTCTGTCTTTTTAGGCCGGGCACAAGTTGAGCCACTGATGAGAATTCGTGCCATTGAGTTTTTAGACAGTGCCCTCTTGAGTTGACTTGTAACAGCTCTTTTTGAATGATAACCGGGTTTTGTAAAATTTGTGTATACCTTTCGAGCATGGGGAAGTTATAAAATTCAGTTTGACCAAAACTCAACTATCCCTTTAATGTATCTACATTTAAGTGGTGGTTCAGGAATTTTTTGGAAAGAAATGTACATGTGATGTTAATTATACAGTAAGTACTATTTAATTATTTGGCATGCATTTCCACATGTTTGGGACAAAGTGAAGCAAAACCAAATTAAGCAACAAAGAAGACGATGATATTCGTTTTTTTCCATCAAAATTTAATTCTCTTTCATTCCATTAACTAGAAGTTTTTTGAATATGCGATATTAAAGACTGTACACAAATATATTAAACTCTGTTTGGAGAACTATAAACTAACAACGTTTAAAAATTGAATTCAATACTGTATATGAATAATGTTTTACAAAGGCTGACCCTACATCAAGAAGAAGAATAACAACTTTCACAATAAATAACCAAGTCACATAATATATCACCATTTACCTCCACCTAGAAGAATTAACTTTGAGAAGAAATACCCGAAGACTGCTTACCGTATTTGTCGGTGTATTAACCGCTCCGGTGTATTAACCGCACCCCCTAAAAAAAAAAAATAAATAAATAAAAAGTGCGGTTAATACGGTATTAGCCGCACCCTTTTTTTAAAATTTTTTTAAAAGGTGCGGTTAATACACCAACAAATACGGTATTTCTTTTATCATGTTCTCATATTGTCGCACCTCATCTTTTTTTCTTTAGTTCCAACTTTCAGTCATTAGATGAACTCTCTAATGTCGTCTACTCACAAAAAATCGTCCTTTCTATTTACACTCTCGTTGCTACCACACACAAAAAAACTTTTTTTTTCACAACTGGCAAAATCATGCAATAAACAATTTACTATACACCAAATCCATCCATACCAGGCTCTAAAACGTAGCAATAGCGTTTAACTTCAACCATTTTTTAAAATGCAGAACTCTTGAATATATGTATCAACTTCTACAGAAGAATATCATAGCGTTCCAATATCAATGTCCACCCGAAACTGAATAATATCCACAATAATCACATATCACTTCACAATTCCATTATCTGTTTGCCAGTATTAAAAAGCAGAACTCCAGTATATATATGTCAATTTTATGTCCGAATTTCATATTATCTTCATATCCAATGCAACTCCAAATTCAATCGTGTAATTCACTATAATAATCACATCACTTCGGTACACTGTCTATGCTCTATTCTTGGATACAATATAACCCTTTGATTCATCTCGTATACGTAGTACAGCCAAACCAGCTTCAGTAGCAACATTGCAGAGACAGACTTAATCTAAATATTTTAATATTAAACTAGAGTGGAATTTTTACACAGTATGTATCATGCATAACAATTTACAACCTGTGTAGAAATTTCATAATGCCCTATCCCAAATGGTGGTCTTTATAGACACGTTAAACTGCAAGAAGTACCCACTAAAATAGGAAAAAACAATTTAAAGATATAATAAACAAATAAAGGTATAATAAACAAATAAAACATGTATACATCAACAAAATGTCCCATTGTTATTATTAGATTTTACAGCTGCAATTAAATCTTACAAGGTATTGTGTAGAACTACATTATTGTACATGTATAGAGTACCAAAGTAGTGATGTCACATTCTGTTGTTATATCTTGTAATAATGGTTTCTAAACAACTTGTCCTTTGATTTGGGCATTTGGTCACAACGTTTCTGGCTTGCCTGACATTGTTTAGAACCATTGCCCATGGCAACGAATAGCAGTGACATCACTCTTCGGTACTCAATAGAGTAAAAGTAAATGGGCATGCTGGTTCCAGTCGGCAACTTTTACATTGCCAATAAATTATAAATCAGCAATAGACAAGTTCGCATATTGTTAGTATACCTAGTAACAGAGGCTGTTCCTAGCAACGTGATAGCTTGCCAGAGCTTTGCCCAACCTAGCAACAATTATTTGTTTGCGTATTCTCTTAACACAGGTTGTTCCTGGCAACCCGAATGTGAACGCTTGCCAGAGATTTGCTGACATGGCGACAACGAATGTGTGAATACTTGTTTCCAAGCATTTTATTACATTTATTAGTAACATGTAGTTAATTAATTGTAAAGCCTGTCTCCAGGCAACCGGCAAACATGAATATGAATGAATAAATGTTGGTGAACCAGCCAATTACTGTAACAGTATCAGGTATTCAGGATATGTGCATTCGGGTGATGATGTCAGTCACCGTCATATATGACCATTTTATCCTGTTAAGTTTACGCTTAGTAGTAGTTGCGACATGTTCTGTTTGTAAAGAACTGACAACCGAATTCGTCCTCCAAGAAAAGAACTTTATAGAGAAGCACTGAGAATATATGACACCTGAGTTAGCTCAATTCGCCAATAATTTTCTTTTAAAACGGCATAAATGGTAAATACTGGGTTAATCTGCTGAGAAATTATACATAAGCCGTGACATTTAAAATACATGTATACACATCCATTAAAGAAGATACACAAATGCTTACTTAAAACTGAAGATCCATTAGAAAGAATACAAAAATATAATGACAGATTACCAGAACAATAAATAGTTAATAAAGACTTGAAGAAAATATGAATTCTTCAGCTACGATTCGTACCAATGATTGATCAATGTGATGGAGATAATGGTAAAATAAAAGTATATAATATCGTTATAATAACTATAGATTGCATTTATATAGCACTTAACGCCGGGTCATGAAGTACATGAAGGTTCCGAACTCGGCTCCTGTGATTGTAAGTCGAGCTCTTATCCACAACACCATTTAAAAAAAATCTCAGTACAAGTATTTCTGGCTGTCAAATTTGTATTGGAGATTTAACAAAAAATCAAATGACTTTTCCAATTTACCAGTGCTAATGAACAGATCATGCTAAGATAACATTTATCAGAATTGTAATGTAATTAATTTAATTATGTTGTGTGATACTAACATTACATTTATTTAAACTGGAGTTCAATTAATTGTTCCTGTCTAATTAATAGTCTCATTCAGACGAATTTGAGACCAACTTGTATAAGTGACTAGACTGTTATTGCTTGGGCAGTTAAGAAGTCCCATAATATATTATAAAACCTGAATCAAAATCAGCAAATTTTATATCAATGTGTAGGAAAGACAGTTCGGTATTCCTGGTGTGAAATTAGCACCATTGCACTAACATTTTCCCATCAAAAGTAAACGATCCGATCTGGAATAGTATGTCAAAAATACTCATATGATTAAAAGCAGTATATATTTGAACGATTGGTAAATTTTAAATGATTAATAGCAGTGAATTTTTAAAGAATAGTACATATTATATGGTTAAAAGCAGTTAATATTGTAAAGATGGATACATATTATAAGGTTAAAAGCAGTAAATATTTAAAAAGATGTCATTCATGGTTAAAAAGCAGTGGGAGATAGTATAACAAATTTTATATGTGAAATGCATACAAGATATTTTCTATATTTGTATATATTATATATGGATATTTTTTATATTATATGGTTAAAAGCAGTTAATATTGTAAAGATGGATACATATTATAAGGTTAAAAGCAGTAAATATTTAAAAAGATGTCATTCATGGTTAAAAAGCAGTGGGAGATAGTATAACAAATTTTATATGTGAAATGCATACAAGATATTTTCTATATTTGTATATATTATATATGGATATTTTTATTAAATAAGAATGAGATAAAGACTTTTCTAGCAGGCAAGTGCGGCTTTCTTCATGAATATGGATAATGGCCATTTAGAAATATATCTATCTTGCCACAATATATTATGAAATATGAATTGAAATCAGAAAATGTTAATATTTTGTGGAACCCACTGGATTTTCTGATTCTGTTCTTATTTCGGAAGTTGACTTTGCACTACGGTTATTTTTTAAAAGCAGTATTACTTGAAATGTGCTAGTATGTGGAAGTCTATTATTATGTGTGAGAGATAAAAACAATAAAAAGATCAATTATTGTGATTAAAGCAGTCATTGGTACACAGTATTAGAGTGATCAGTTAACAAAGTAAATGCCTCCTTTGAACGTTTTGACTGATCACTTATTATGTAGACAAATATCAATTAAAATTGACTATGCAACCAATATATCAAAATCATACAAATGTTTTTATCTAGATGGTTTTAAAAAATCGCTAAAAGCTCATGCATGCAAATAAAATTGTACATGTAATTCTACCTAAACATTTAAAATGTAAATACACAACTACGGGAAAGAAAATATAAACAAGGTAAAATAAGTTACAAATGCATACAGACATTCTAAGAGCTACTTCATAGCACGATTAACAACTAGACAGTATACTTAACTGAACTTACAGATCTTGTGTCATAATGTCAACTTAAATCTTGTAATAACAGTATAAATAATAGTGAAGAGAAATACATGTATGTATATATGATTCAAAGTGATTCATTATTGAGAGTTAACTTGTCTCACATTCAATACTCGTCACCGCGTGACAGATTAGAGTTTCATCAGAATGGGCGGTTAATTACACTCAATCAGCTGACTGGAGAAGTTATAAACACACAGTTATTCAGAATATGAAGATATTAATAATACTGAGTTTGAAAAAAATCTGTACCACCTGTGAAAAGAAACATGTGTAGTCCATTTCGTGAAACTTTTTCAATTGCCGTTACTTTGCAATGCCAATGAACAAAATGATGCAGGGACTTATATGTCGATTTAGCATATATAGAGCCCATACAAATTCTCATAATTTAAAAGCTTATAGTCTACTACATATTGTAATGATGTCGTCAATTTAGATATTTTAACAATATCTAAAGTGATGCATGTATGCAAAAATGAAAGAATGATTGTATCTTTGCTACATGGCGCTGAAACATATGTGCTGCACCACTTCTTTGTCAAACCTGTGTATGGTGACCACCTATTACACAAAGAAACAAGAATAGTGACCACTGTAGACAGGTGACCTCTTCATAGAGGGGTTTCTTTCGTAACATTGTTTTTCTACGCAGAGAATCAATTTTGATTGAAAAAGAGCAAAGAAAATGGGATTCCAACAGCATTCGAACCCGAGACCTCCGGATTGCTAGACCGGTGCTCTTACTGACTGAGCTATAGAAAACCCTAGTACGGCGTTCGTCCCTGAAACCCCTTAATTTTGGCGGCCACTGGTGACCTCTTTATAGAAGGGTTTCATAACATTGTTTTTTCTCTTATGGGGATCTCTTTTGATGACCTCTACAGACAGGTTGTATAACATTGTTTTTTTCTCTGCAGGGAATCATTTTTGATGGCCACTATAGACAGGTGACCTCTACAGACATGTTTCATAACATTGTTTTTTTTCCCACAGGGAATTACTTTTGGTGGCCACTATAGACAGGTGACCACTTTATAGACAGGTTGCAAAACATTTTTTTTTCTCTGCAGGGGATCACTTTTGAGGCCACTATAGGCAGGGTGGCTACTATATATGGTGCAGGTGGCTGCTATGACAGGTTTGACTGTATGTAGCAATTGAGATACTGGGATATACAATATATCAGGTACGGGTACATGTTCATTTAAATTATATTGAGCCTCTTATTAATTAAAATAATGATGATCTTTTGCTTTAAATACTTCACCTTCCTCAAAGAAAAATGTGGCAGATTGAATTTAACAAGTATAATGAAAATTGAAAGGCAGTTTCAGTTACAGTTTCAGAAGTTGTGATGTCACATTCCTTTGCTATAACATAGTAACTGTTCTAAACAACTTGTCCTTTGATTCAGGCTTTTAGTAGTGGGTTAGAGCTGGATGATTGCCTTCTTAGCAACCGCTAGGTCAGATATAAGTTGTGGCTTGCCTGACATTGTTTAAAACCATTACCCATGGCAATGAATAGCTGTGACATCACACTTCGGAACTGTATTTCGCTAGCTTCACAAAGTATGCAAGTATGTTTGTAGTCCCAACAAACTGCCCCCAAAACACACAAAAAGATGCAGTACATGTATATAATGGCCCGGTCAGATATCAACGGATAGCGGAAACGAATGCCCAACGAATATAAAATTTGCGAAATGAAATTATCCGGTGATGAAAGTCGTCTCCATTGCTTTATGTACAAAACAACGTACATCACCGGACAAGGAACGGACAAGAAACGCATACGAACGGAGACGAACGGATGGAAAATTTAGCTCTCTGTTTGACGTCCGTTTACGCAATCCGTTGATATGTGACTGGGCTATTAACAACATGTAGAGATATCATTATGCTTCAGGTGTTTTACTTTCTGCTTTAATAGCACCAAATCAGCCAACAATTACAGTTGAACCTCATTATAACAATGACCCAGAGACCCTGAAAATTACCTTGTTATATTAGACTGTTGTGTTGTCAGAGCTCTTTATATAATGAGGTTTCAAGTATAGTACTTTGCATTTATGTTACTGTATTTGGAAATCATAACATGTACAAACAAACCAGTAACCACACAGCAAATATGTAACAGCAAACTGAAACTGTTTTTGTGCGTTTTCATCAGATTTTGTTTTCTTCTGGGGAATAGGCTTAGTGCAGAAATTAATGTTTATTTTGGCAGTAAGATACATGTGAGTTCTTAGCAACGGTTTACAAATTTGGCCTGTTAATTAACAGCAGGAAATGAGTAAGTTACACACATACCTTGCTTACTGCTTTAATAATTTGTACATTGATTTGTTAATCTGCTCATTTGTATGCAGCATATACAGCTGAGTTTGAGAAAGACTTGACTTAGTTTAACACTCGATTTAATTTTCACAACCTGGGACACATCACTGAGAGGATTTATGAAGTGTATCAAGTAGCGAAGAAGTGATGTCACTTTCTTTTGTTATAACATAGTAATGGTTCGAAACAAAATTGTCTTTTGAATCTAGCTTTTGGTAATGGGTTGGAGCTGGACGATTACCTTCTTGGCAACCGCTAGGTCAGAAATGTTTGGCTTGCCTGACATTGTTTAGAACCATTACCTAGGGCAATGAATAGCTGTGACGTCACACTTCGGTACTCACTTTATCACTAATATCAGTACGTTCCTCTATACAAGTATGTTAGAATAAGATTATTCCACCGAGTGAAACAAAAAAATATAAGAGAGAAATTTTACAGTGAAAGTATTGCTTTCATTTTTAAGGTGATGGTTAAAAATGTACAAGTATTTTACAATGTACATCAATTCAATTCTGTTCTGGAGAGAACTTGTCACATACACATGTACATACAGTCAAACCTGTGTATAGTGACCGCCTTAGAGGAGACAAGAAAAGTAACCATTGTAGACAGGTTCCATAACATTGCTTTCTCTGCAGGGGATCATATTTAGTGGCCGCTATAGCCTATAGGCAGGTTGGCTGCTACAGACAGGTGGCCACTAAGACAGGTTTGACTGTACATACATGTTTCATTCTGTTACACACAGTAGGTAAAACTTATGTACCCATTTTAACATTATTTTATACACATTACACATGACATCATTACACACACATAAAATAGCCTACTGAGCATACACCAAAGACCTTGCTCTTTTGTCCATATATGTCATTTGTTTCATTGGTTGAACAAATATTTAATTTGTAACACACCCACATATATTTTAAAACACATTAACATCTTTACAACATGTAAATACATAATGTAGCCTAACGCCACAGCTGAAGATCTAAAACTAATAAAAGACATTACAGACGAACAATGAGTTACACTCGATTCACTACTTTACAATGACAACACAAACACACACTGAAGTGCAATTTTTATAGCTTTTATAAATTTTCCTCTTTTTTTCTTCATATCTGTACACTCCACAATCCAACCTTCTATGTAACAAAATTTACTTCCACCCGTTACTTCGTCCTTCAAGTTATTCAAATAAGAGATGTGAGAAAGGGTCTAGTTTACATTTATAAATAAACAATATATATAGTGCTTCTTTTGCATATTTAAATATCTACAAATATATATAAATAACACAAAATATTGAGGGCTCTATTGAGAAATAAAGGAGAGTATTGAATATTTATCTATCTAACGGTGAGAGCGCGCCATCGCGTGACCTTTGACCGGTCATCAACGGGGCTGCTTGTAGAGGGAGCAGGAGTGGCGGCCGCTCGCCGAAAGGTTGTGCCGGTAGTGGCGGCGCGAGGAAGCACTTGCATGGAGGTACGCCTTGTTGTGGCGCTCTACTTTCCCCCGACTCTCTTGCCGTTCTTGATGCCTTTTTGCCTCCCTCTGTTCCGCGATTGCCGCCTCGCTCGGCGGTTGTTCGATACCGACTCGGGCTGCTATCGCAGCCGCCCTGCGGGGAGGTTTCGCGTTACGCACCCTCAGGTTGTGCGTGCGTCGCGCGACAGTCCTGTTTGGCTTTTGTGTCGTCCGCGGGTGTTGGAGTTGCCTCCTTGCGCCACCACCGTTGCTCCCTCGTTGACTAGGGTGGTGGTACACAGACATACTAGGATGTTCTATTAGAAGGTTCTCCATGGGGCTCGTGGCAAGTTGGTGGGGGGAGTGGCCTCCCGCGGTGAAGCAGGGAGGTGGGGTGATGAACCAGCTCTCCTCCATATGGTGCGGCTTGTCTGGGACCGCCTTGGGACTCGTCTGGAACCCGCCTTTCAAATGCTTGTTCCTTGGAGACCGCCTGGGACTTGACGTATCCGTCTCATCTATAGCACACAAAAAAGGGTTGCAAGGAGAAACGGGGAAACTAGATATAAAGTAGAAAACAAGTGATGCTTGAAGAAACAGGATGTATTGGATGTCTTTACCATGCTCTGCACTAACATCACTGTCAAAAAACATTGTTTGAACAACCTCATAATAGTCTTTGT
The DNA here is from genome assembly GCA_037951105.1 of Echinarachnius parma. Lineage (NCBI taxonomy): Eukaryota > Metazoa > Echinodermata > Echinoidea > Clypeasteroida > Echinarachniidae > Echinarachnius > Echinarachnius parma. The sequence continues at coordinate 37,649 of JBAMJV010008756.1, forward strand.
AACTTTGTTTCTCAAAATCTTTGCTCATTGTTCCGCCCTTATTTGACAAACTATGCTTTTTATAGGTGCTACACAGTGGTGCCTAATGCAACAGGATGTATTGGATGTCTTTACCATGCTCTGCACTAACATCACTGTCAAAAAACATTGTTTGAACAACCTTGTAATAGTCTTTGTAACTTTGTTTCTCAAATTCTTTGCTCATTGTTCCGCCCTTATTTGACAAACTATGCTTTTTATAGGTGCTGCACAGCCGTGAAGTAAAATCTGGCATTAATAAAATGTTATATCATCTGACTTAGTAAAATACACGTTGTTGATTGGCTAAACACGGTCACATGACTGGGGTGTCAATTTGTTATGACACCATGGCCAGAGAGTTATGACACCCGCCCGTCCTTAATTCACACTCAATTAACATTACAGCAAATGTACACATACGTACCGGTACCGTATCGTACGTACCGCGCTATACCGTACCGTACGATAATCATTCTTCTCGCAGGCACCAAATTCAAATGAAAATCAGCGATTTCCAGTACAGTTTGATCAGAAAATTTACTGATCAACAATATCGAAGAAAACAATTAACACATATTTCCGATAGAAATGCAGTGATCGGAAAATGTTGAGATATTAGTGCGGAGAGAGGCAAATTACGTACGAAAATCGACTGTATTGTGCACAGGTTATGTACTGTGTGTTGTGTAATGTGTTGCGTGATGTGTGAGTGAAAAGCCCAACGTCCACGAAACGGATTTTGATTACAATTCGTTTTAGAACAATCAGATGATATAACAGTTGTTAACTTTGTTGTCGGGAAAATCATGGAATGTTCCAATCCTCGGGATTTTAAATGCTATTTCATGAAGAAAATAAGTCCCTTGACTACGTCTCGGGACTTCTAATCTTCCCTCAATAGCATTTAAAACCCTCGGAGTTGAACATTCCGTGATATCACCTCCACCAGCACTTAACAACTGTATAATGTATCCCTAAGTTCAAGGAAACAAATACAGAGGCCACTGTGTTCCAAAACACATTTTTCTATGCAGGGGATCACATTTGGTGGCCACTATAGGCAGGTTGGCTGCTATAGACAGGTTGCCGCTAAGACAGGTTTGGCTGTATATTTTCATGTACTTACTAGTGACATCGACAAGCACCCAATCGTCTTCCTCCTCCATCTCCTTCACGTCCAGCTTTTTCTCTGCCGCGGCCGCCTCCGGAGACTCGCCATCCTTCGCGCTGCTGCCCCATAGGTACTCGCTCAGACCGGAAAACATCTTGCGGGATTAGACTTTATGGCAGCCTGGTGTGAAAAGAAGTTTGTACGTCTGAAGTAAGAAAAATGTAATATTTCCAAAAAACTATTAAATCTGCCAATGAAACATATTGTTTATTCCAGCTGCAACATTTTCCCCCTCCGCGGCCGCCTCCGAGGACTCGCCATCCTTCCCGCTGCTGCCCCATAGGTACTCGCTCAGACCGGTAAACATCTTGATCGATTAGACCTTATGGCAGCCTGGTGTGAAAAGGAGTTTTTACGTCTGAAATAAGAAAAATGTAAAATTTAAAAAAATGATTAAATCTGCCAATGAAACATATTGTTTATTCCAGCTGCAACATTTTTCCCTCCGCAGCCGCCTCCGAGGACTTGCCATCCTTACCGCCGCTGCCCCACAGGTAATCGCTCAGACCGGTAAACATCTTGCTCGATTAGACTAAGTTATAACAGCCTGGTGTGAAAAGAGTTGTACGTCTGAAACAAGAACATGAATGAATAGCTGTGACGTCACACTTCGGTACTCTTAATTAAGGCAGCACTAATATATTGGTATACTTTGGAATACATGTAAGATTCTTCAACTGAGAGAAAAAAAGTGAGAAATTTCGCTTCCAACTTCTTCTCCGCCGGGGCCGCCTCCAAACACTTGCCATCCTTATCAAATGTTTCAGTTACCTCTCTGTTGGATAATACTGAAATAAATCTATATATATTGATGTACATTTAATCATATAATTTCAAACATTATGTTAAGCACAATGTACTTTACAATTCAAATATTCTTGAAAGCAATTTTCTGCAGCAAAATTACACACAAAATTCTTGTGTATAATTCTGATACCCAAAACAAACATGGAAATACTTGTATTTATAAGCTCATAATTATCATTACAGTAAATTGGTTTCCGAATAAATCAATACTAAAGTGTGCTTAATTATATCTGAGCAAAGGACACAAAATAACCGATCCCATGATCAATTATTGACTCAATTTGGTTGTAAACATTATTATGTTGTATATATACCTTTAAATAAGTTGATGCTTGAGGGACAGCTTTAAATATGCAGCTTGGGAGCAGGTGGGCCTTGCTTCTTGGATGTGAAGGAAAGGTCAAATTCAGGCAGGATATCTTGGTTTAAATTAGACCTGAGGGCTCGCTGACTCACAGATCCAGATATAGAGAGCCTCGCATTAAATAGTCGCAGCATGTAATTGGTCCAAACACGTTTTGATGAAGTCTGTATTAGGATAAGAACAAACATAAGAATTGCATTCGTAAATTTTTGTTTTAGGATATCTTGGTTGAATTAGACTCGAGGGCTAGATGACACACAGATCCAGATATAGAGAGCCTTGCATTTAATAGTCGCAGCACGTAATTGGTCCGAACACGTTTTGATGAAATCTGTAAAGGGATTAAGAATTCAAACATGAAAACTGCATTCGTAAATTTTTGTTTTAGCTAGGATGTCTTGGTTGAATTAGACACGAGGGCTCGATGACACGCTGATCCAGATATAGAAAGCATTGCATTTAATAGTCGCAGCACGTAATTGGTCCGAACACGTTTTGATGAAATCTGTAAAGGGATTAAGAATTCAAACATGAAAATTGCATTCGTAAATTTTTGTTCTAGGATATCTTGGTTGAATTAGACCCTAGGGCTAGATGACACACAGATCCAGACACAGAAAGCCTTGCATTTATAAGTTCAAGCACGTAATTGGTCCGAACACGTTTTTTGATGTATCCTGTAGAGAACAAACACACAAACATGAATTTATTGATTTATGTTGAAGAATCATAAAAAGAAGGATGCAGCTAGAGCATGTGACAGACAGCAAACTCCGGAGGATTAAGGGCCGAGTGCCAAATATATATCGACCTACTTTATATTTATTATTCTCTTGCGCAGGTGATGGTGTAAAAAAAATGTATTGCCACATTATGTTGCAATCAGTAGCAAAGTCCAAAAGGAGGCTACATGTCTAACCTGTGTGTAGTGACCACCTAAGGGAAACAAGAAAAATGGCCACTGTAGACAGGTGACCTCTAGACAGGTAATTCCATATAGTAGTCTCCATAACACTGTTTTCTCTGCAGGGGATCGCTACAATGTATTGGGTTTTAGGGACACTATAGGCATGTTGGCTGCCACAGATAGTTGGCCACTAAGACAGGTTTGACTGTATACATATTTTTGTGTTATATTATTTTGGAGGTTATTATCCTTAATTGGCATAACCCTCATATTTTCCCCACAAGTATGTACCCTAATTTTCCCTGTCCTTGAACATTTCTTGCGCATATGGCAACAGAAAAACCAAACATTGCCAGTTTTAACCATAATATGATGCAATCAGTATGCAATATGTTCATGACACGTAAGCATGCATGTATGTTTTGATCAATGTCAATAAGAAAATATATACAGTGAACCTCTTTATTTAACGAGCTCTGTTATGAGGTACCTGATATAGCGAGGTAATTTCACAGGTCCACGGTGCTCGTTTTTTATGAGGTTTCACTGTAGTGAATTCCAATTTCTAATTTTGTTTGATGGTGTTGAACAAGTTCCTAGCACATCATAAGCAATTACTTCAATAGTAAATATCTTTTTAACGAAAGGGAAATTAGGAAAAAACAAAACCTTTTCTACGCTTCTATTGGTAATACGAATAGATTATGGTATAAAAGCACCACTAGAGTTCTAAGTAAGACTAAGAATCATGGATTTGGACAATGTTACTAGCTCCCTTTAAACACCTCCCCTATCTCGGTTGACTCATTAAATCCAAGGGTCTGTAATTGGAGCCTGGGGATTCAAATCCTAATCAAATTCTTGAATCAGTGCTAGCTAGCTAGATCTCATTGATTATGATATATCCATGTATAATAATGCTATGACAACAATTTCAACATTTCTTTAAGTTAGGTTAACAGCGAGCATGCAAACGACAATTAAATATCCTGTTTTCATGTTGTGTTGCAATGACCTACGCTAACATTACCTATTTCTGAAAGGCAAATTAAAGGGAAGCGGGCCATTTCCAAAGTTTTTTCACAGTTTCAGTGTACGCTGCCAAGTTACACGGCATATATAATGTACAAGCCAGAAAATCTCACCATAGGGTGTTTGTATATATCATTCATCTGTACAAGTGCTGAATTTCTAAAATGTATTATTTATCCTTATAACTGGATCTTTTTTTATGGGAAGGTATTTCATACAGATAGAAACTTGCAAGTCTAATAGTGACTTCTGTAATTACAGTTAGTACATGTATTAGAATTGAGTTTTTTTGTGGAAATACTGGCAATATTTCCTCTTTGGTGTGAGCAAAAACAGTTCTAGCTGGAACATTTAAATAAGATCCAGTATTGACCCAAGATTGTCGTTTACAAACATTCATAAGTATTTATAACGGAATAAACTTTTAACTACAGACAAAGTGGAACCTTGTTATAATGATCTCTTACTAGAATATAAAATACAAACCCTCTTGAAAGGTAATTTTGTTTGTCCAACCTTTTTTTTAAATATTTTCTTTTTGTATCTTTTTACTCCGGTCAATATAACAAAATACCTGAAATAACAAGGTAAATGTCATGGCCCCATTGCAAGTTTTCTCCGTACAGCGCTTATGAAATAATTAATTTAAATTAAATGTGTGCATTGGCTGCATTCCTGTAGAGTACTGTGATATGCGCTGTTTACATGGACAGTCGGATGGACTGTCAACAGTCATCAAGTGCGATACGAAGGCATAGCCAGGTCAATCCATAATGGGGGGGGGGGGGGGTAGTGGCTGTACTGTAGTGGAGTAGTGTGGGGGGGGGGGGGCAAAATCTTGGAAATAAATAAATGTATAATGTATGCCCTCAAATAATTTGTGTACCCCCCCCCCCCAGTTCGACCAGGCTATGCCACTGCCCCGCCCCCTCCCCTTGGCTACCCCGCTGTCACTATATAACACAGTGGCATATAGCGTGGTTGGAATGATGAGGGACACACCTTAAATGTATTTCTTTATTTTTTCACAGATATTTTTGTCAAATTATTGGTGGAGGAGGGGGGGGGGGGGGGGGAGAGGTCATGTGAAGCCCCCCACCCATGTAGCTTTCCCACTGGTGCCCCCTGCCCACCCCCTTTGGATACCCCTGAGCTGTCACTATATGACAGCGTGAGGAGTAGGATAAAGGAGATTGACAAGGACAACCTTCACCTAGTTCTAAGTTATTTCGACTCCAAATGTCAGACTGCAGAAAATAGCCCCTCCGTCGGACTCCCCTATTAAATTGTTTGAGAGCACCGTGCGTCATGCTCGCATGTTATGTACAGTATGTGTGTGTGGGTTAGCTCTATAGTAGCCTAGATGACCAAAGGTCCGGGGCCATTTGTAGTCTTGGAATATATATCACATTCAGGAGCAAAAGTGCAAATATTTGAGTCTTTTTATAACCAAGATTTTACATTAAAGACTTATTAATTAAATGTCAGACAGCAGAAAATAGCCCCTCCGTCGGACTCCCCTATTAAATTGTTTGAGAGCACCGTGCGTCATGCTTGCATGTTACGTACATGTACAGTATGTGTGTGGGTTTACACTTTACAGAGCTAGCCTGGATGACCAAAGGTCTGGGGGGGGGGGGGGGGGTAGGCCATTTGTAAGCCTCAGAATATATCACATCCATGAGCATTGAGCAGAAGTGCAAATATTTGAGACTTTGTAAGAACTTTTACATCAAGAATATTTAATAGAAAATATTGATGATTTAATTTAATCCAACTTTATGTTGTGGTTTTAAATTATTCAATTTCCAAAACAAGTAGGCGTTTAGGACCAAAGAAATTTTAAACATATTTTCCGGTCCCCTAAACATAGTCATACGTTACAGTACAAAACATAAATTTAGCGTTGTATTTCAAAATAAAGACGGATATGTTTATGTCATGTGTACATACATGTAAAGATAATGATGTACTTTTAGTCTGTTATCACAGATGTGATGAACCTTCAAAATCCTGCTGTAATTCTAGACGCTAGGCTAGCTCGTTTAGTATTTGCATAATAATATTGACTCGGACAAGTATGTAATATTATCTACCACACACATATTATGATCGTGTTTTGAAGGTGACAGGCATACCATCAACCAATGTCAACAAGACAGAATGAACAATAATGTTGTTTCTGCATGGATTTGGATCCTGTTTGAATATCCAAGTTCTACTAAATATTATTGTAGCTAAGCAATAATTGTCCTGTGGTCAAATTGATGTGAGGAGGCAGAGAGGGGGGGGGGGGGGGGGGGAGGGGTAGACACTAGACGGCAAGCTCTATGTAATGCTTGTTCAGATTTGTTTACATCCTGGTTTTTTGGGGGTCAATTATTGGAGTGGCATGTGTGCCCCCCCCCCCCCCCCCCAATAGCTGCATCAATGTAGCTAGGCTAAAAGAGAGAAAGGTGCATGAGTCAGAGATCGAGGAGAGAGATGGGGAAGGGAGGGGGATGGACACATAAAGGGAAATGGGGGGGGGGGGGAGGGGGGCAGACAAAGGGAAGGGGATGAGCATGCAAAGGTTTTACAGTTTTATACTTTTATTGCCACTCAACTGAAAATCACTTGTGTCTATTTCAAGAGACTGCTTCTTGCTCCAATAGACTGCCTCCAATAGGAAAAAAGTCATATTGTAAATACAATGCAATCGTGAAATATAGAGCTTTGAAATAACAAAACACTCGTTATAAAGTTGTGCAGAGTTCTGTACTTGTCTACTCAAGTTATTATCACACAACAATGTTTCATTCCTTATAAATATTTGTTTCCTTCCAAGTGTATTTCAATTCACATTCCCAATGGTTTCTCAAACACATAATAACAAAAAAAGGACACTCGGTAATGGGTGAAAATGTTAATAACCATAAATGCTCATCAGACTTAGAAAAAAGCAAATTTATGTATGAACTTGATTAGCCAAAAAAAAAAAAGATCATTAGAAAAGGTTACATAAAAGTAATAGATATAACAACTTTGGCATACATGAAAATAGATCTAATACATTAATTGCACAATAGAATGCGTAAAAACTACAAATGCTAGAGAAAGGCAGCTATATTTAAAAAGGCCTATATAATAATATTGCACAATATGCTGTCATCTACTACTCCCCAGAAAAGGAACGTAAACAATAGAAAATACAATGCACAATAGACTGTCACAAAAGGTTAGATAAATACCTTGTAAAAGAAGTATACAATGCCGATTTATCTCTTCATGGTCACACGATCACGATAACAATGAATTCAGACTCCAAGAGAAAAACACATTCTGTCTCATCATTCAAACAGTGAACTATATTATGGAACTCACAACAAAGCTAGCTCGATAGCTTGTCAGACTCAAACAAAATGTAAACAAAAGATATCCAAAACGGAACCGTTACCCACCCATCTAAACCGCCCCTTCAAAATAATGGATCCGGCCAAATGCAAATTACCAGCTGTTTGGGGATAATGGTTCTACTCTAGTGCACATTTCTGTTTACTAAAACGAAGCCACAACACGTACACACACATACACACTAAGCGTGTGTGCGTGTGCGTGAGTGTGTATTTATATTTGTGTACTAGCTGTGTGCATATTGCGTTTGAGGGTATAATTTTGTACGTCCGTGCAAAATGCGGAAGGTCACCTTCAGTGTGCTGTAGCTGTACTGTGTGTTGGCTTCCCATCCTCATTATGCATGCAAATGAGACTAGGTGAACACAACAGTCCCACTGTACTGTAGGTAATATATTCAGTGACCTCTTATGCACGCAATTCCGACACTCCTTGTTTGTAACAGACGATCACGCACACGATCATGAGGCAGACAGCGGCTAGTCTCACAGATTCAGCCCACGCTTCGACTTCATGATGATACTCGACCAAGAATAGATTCTCTTGCTTATCTCTACGAAATTGTGGCAATAATTTTGAGAATGTAAATGCCATGAATCCGAATACGAAGACAAATATGTACATATGTGAAAAAATAGGTGAATTAGAGCAAATTCCACATCGAATTGTCAACTGTATGACGCAATCAATCTGATATCACAGACTAACTCTTTCCAAGGGAAGGTCAATGAATAGAAGTCAGCTGTAAAGTTGTTTTGAATTTGGTGTGTGTTTACTGTTTTCCCGTACCCTGGACCAAGTATAGTACCAGGTAACTAGCTCGAGCTTGTTAACTTCAATTCAGCTCAGCCCACCGGCAAATAAATATATTACTTCTATTTCTAAACGTGTACCAACACGCCCACTATACTGGCTTTATCAAACAATCGCAGCAAGGACAAATGTTTTCTAAAACAACACAACAAAACAAAGAGAACAAAAGTGAATATTTCACCTGTATGCCCTAGGCCGGTGTTCACGCTAAAAATAACAAACAATAGGCTGATTTTATGACCTGAATTTCACCCCCAAATGAAAAGAAGTTATGCTGGCTAGGCGTAGCCAATCCACAACATTAAACTCATCTACTCGAGACACAAGTCACAAGTGCTGCCTGTTGGCTAACTGTATCATGGCATTGCTTTGGGTTTCACCAAGGTTGTTCGGGATATATATTCCAACTGATAGAACTAGAGCTATATGACCTATATAATACATATAACAAGTTAACAACATAATTATATATACTTTTGTTTGCAATGATGAATGAAAATAATAGATCAGTTTGACCTATATTATATCCCAGCAATATGATTTACTAATTTAATATTTTAAATTCCAACTGATTCAATAAGAGTTTAAGACATGTTTGACCTAATCAATGATATCTGTACTAATTCTATATACTCATATTTTGACCAGAGAGCTAGATCGAGGTGGCACGAGAGGGTCGACTTGACCAACACAATTATTATATGTGTGACCTGTATAGCATAATATGCCTGACATTTATTCACTGACACACCCACCCCACAACTCACAGTCACAAGCATGCAAGGCCCACTAGTATCTACTTCATTTCCACTTCTCCCAAATTAACCCACCACAACTCTTGACTTGAGTCTTGGAATCTTATGAGCCATGCAAGTATATATACTCTCTCTGAACTGTAATTTGAATGTTAGTATGTTGACTTGAAGGCAATGGGTACTTATTTGTATATTTTCTTGTTTTTTCAATAATTATTATAAACACAATTCAATTACATTTCCTCTGCAGTTGTCAGAATATTGTAACATACTATAACATGTCAATATTCACTTGGATCTTGTATTGATTTTGTTGGGTGATTGCAGAGTTACACGACAACTGGTCTACATAAATAAAATATGTAAACTTTCTTAATCACTTCTCTAAACATGCATTGTCAATAAACTAAGAAATATAACTAAGTAATTGCTTCAAACTTCTCACAAAGGCCAAAGCATGCGTCCCAAGATGTTTCAAAATTAAATTGAAAATATTTTCAAAATACTTGAAATTGAAAAGGATCAAATAAAAGTAGATTTTTAGTTTGAATACAGTCCCTTTGTAGTATAGTTTTGGCTTGTTTCCTATTGTGTTTATCTATGAATAGTATGAGTCATATGACGGAGGAGTAATAATTAAGGCAAGTGGAGATAAAAACTAAAAGGGGGTGATTATATCAAACGTTTCTAAATTGTTATTAAAAATAAAAATCATAAAAATAGTAAAAGTATCAAAATGGTATAAACTAAAACTGAAATTAAATCCACAATTATGTATCAAGTATATATCTAATTCATATGGTCAAAATATGTATAATATAATTATAAGATGATCAATTGATTATTTTACTTCTGAATTAGGATCATAAATGAAAATTAATTCGGATATATCCTGTTATGACTATCCATTCAACACTTTCTCCGCCCAACCACATAAATCATAATTAGGCTCAGTACAGTTGTTTGATAAGGGAGCGGTTACTATACAACATAATACACACACATAGCATTCACACAGAATGTAAACATACACACAGCTGAGCTTCAGCTCCGCTTCGCCGAAAAGAAAAATCGACGACAACAAATTATATCACGAAAATGGAAAAATGTGACGTTTTTCTTCAATAACTGGGGAAATAAAAGACAGATTCTTACCTTGTTATTGCTTCTTGAATGTTTTTCGTCAAATAAAACTCTCTGCTGGCTCAGGATCGTAATTTTTGTGCAATATTCGTTCACTTTCTAACCGTTGATGATGGCTAAAATATTTTACCGGGGAAAAACTGTCAGCTGCAGCCGCGCAGTAAGCGGCCAGCTGATTATGACGTCATAGTAAATACAACGCCGGCCACGGCTGTTCTATTTTTTGTGCAGGGGTGTGAGATTTATTTTCTCAGACTGTTGATTCGAATGTCAATACATTGCATCATCAATTCATGTTTTTCAAAGTTGCGATATTTATCCAACGAATTACAAATATGTTTAACTTTTGTTTTTGTAGAAACGACAATCGATGTTCTACTCAGTTAAATTATGATCCACGGACATATTTTGTTAACGCATTGCATTACTCATGAATAATTCATTAGTTCTCACAAAGCAGTTAATATGTTTGGAATTATACTCCGGATATTGCTTTTAAACAAAACTCAACTATTATCCTGAAATTGACTAACCTCTGCCCATTTAATGAACTGAAAAAACCCAAACATATAAGAACACTCAGTAACTATATTAAAAACATATACAAAACAACAACTGTACCATATAATACTGGTATTATATTGTAGAATTAACCCGGAAGTATAAAACCCGTAATTGCGGAAGTGATATGTCTGCGCTGCGATTCTTCAGCTTGCAAGCGTAGCAAAATATCCACGTAGACGATCCGAACGTTGCACTGCGTGCTTGCATTATTAGCTACAGTGTGTGCGTATAGAGCATTGCGTAGGCCGCTAGACACGGCAGGAAATTCAACGAAAACGCGCTTCGTAATCAAATTGTTGATTTGCACATGCTGCGCCATTCAAGGATGAGACTGACTTAGATTTGGAGTGTGACCTTACAAGCTTTGTAAGTAAGATTCCTTGATTCAGATCCAATATATATAAATGTGTAACTTTGTAATTGAATCGGCAATAGGTCTATCATGTTTTCTAGAGCTAGAATTTTGTTAAATTGGGATGGCTGGCTGAATTTTAATTTCCAAGTTTGTCAACGACAACGTTCTGAAAAGTTATGACTATCTATGAATATGATTATGATGATGTGATCATGGAAGAATGAGCTTTTAAAAACTTAATTGCGAGAGAGTGAAGGTTTACATTCGTGTTACTGTTACTAGTGTTAGTCTTAGAAAAGTTTATTGAGGAAGTTGGCAGCATGTGAAATGATGGAGACTTCTTTGCTTTCTGATCGATGATCTTGTAAAGTATTAATTTTAGAATCTTTCCAGGCATCCAGCTAATTATGAACATCACTGTGTTGTTTAGATCGACAAATCTATCGCTTTCATGGCCTTTTTGACATTATTATTGTTATTTTCACTGTCGGCATTGCTAGAATGCCGACAGTGAAAATAACAATAAAAATGTCAAAAAGGCCATGAAAGCGATAGATTTGTCGATCTATGTGTTGTTGGGCAGTACTTCCACTTCCAGCTATATAATAATATGCTAATATTTAATCTCCAGTAACCAGGCCATGGTAACTTAACTGTGATCAGTGTGTGTTGGCTTTGTAATGAACCTCATATAATTATGACATATGACAAATATGTGTCATTGAGTGCATAATGTTCAACGATCAATGCTTCAATCAATCAATCCATCAATCAATCAACCAACCATTAATCAATCCATTAATCCATCCATCAATCCATCAATCAATCAAATCAAACACTGGACCCTATAAATCTAGATCAACAAATTTATGGTTTTCATGGCCTCTTTTACATTTAATTCAATATTTTACTGTCGGCCCATCAAGGGCCGACAGTAAAATATTGCAATTAAATGTAAAAGAGGCCATAAAAACGATAGATTTGTCTATCTACAATCAATCAATCAATCAATCAGTCAGTCAATCAATCAGTGAATCAAGCACTCAATTCAATCAATCAGTGGATCACTCTTAACACATCACACCTCGATCTTGTCTCTTTTAACCCTAAAAAGACGGCTATTTTGAACCTTGAAAAAACGGGGGGGGGGGGGGGGGGGGGGGGGGGCTAAAAGGGCCCCCCCCTAAGATCTCGGCAACCGAAACTCCGATCGACTCCAAATTTGGCAACGTGATAGATGTCCATAAATTCTACAATATTGCGTAGTTGAAAATTTTTTTAAAATTAGAATATGCTAATTAGAGCTAATTAATTATGCGAAAATTGTATTTTTTTGTAGTTTTCGTAGTTTTCTCGGCAATCGAAACTCCAATCAACTCCAAATTTGGCATGGTGATAGATGTCCATGAGCCATACAATATTGCATAGTTAAATTTGTTGTTCTAATTATAATATGCTAATTAGAGCTAATTAATTATGCAAAAATTGCATTTCTTATGTATTTCTTTGTTTGTTTTACTTATGTTTTTTATTGTTTTTTCAATGAAAATAATTATTGACCATTATTCAACCATTTTTAGCCCAAAATTAAATGATTGCAGTGATTAGAATGAAAAATAATGAAGATTTTGTCTTTTCTAGGAAAAAAATCAATTTCCATAGGATTTGTACACAAATCACAAAATTTAGCGATTTTCGGCCCGACGCTCACTTACAAAAGGTCACGTGACTTTTGAACGGTATACCCAGTCGTCGCAAATTTGGTCTCAAAAGTTGCGCAAGACTTCAATGAAAAAACTCATGAAGTCGCGCGACAATATCTGTGCGCGTTGCGGAATTATCGCGAAAATAGAGGAGGGGGGGGGGGCTAAATCAGCCCCCCCCCAGTCTTTTTAGGGTTAAAAAAACATTCTAATAATAATAGCTAAGTCTTAGAATTCTTTTAAAAAATGAAAATAGCATTGATAAAATTACATTTGACAGTGTTCTCTAAATATCTATATTAATATCTTCATTCTATGCTTGGACATTAATTTATTTTCAATTACATGTCTCTATGTCGTGACTTGCTAAATTAATGCTGTTTGTACTGACTACCTGTAAATGTGCTACTGATTTATTTCACAGTTACAATGTAATCTCTTAACTTCCAGGGTCTCTTTAATTATGTTAACTGCTGATGTCATACACTCATTACACTGTCAAAGGGGTGTTCAGTCTATGACATCAACAGTTAATTAAATTAAAGTGGCCCAGAAAAGTGACAGATTTATAGGTCTACTTCCACACATGAACTTTTATTCCTTGTGTGGATAAGTAGAAGGGCCTCAACTGTTCAGTCTGAAACTTCCTACGTACTGATGACCAATTATCTGCAATCTCTTGAGTTTGATGAATTTTTTTATTAACTTTTTGTTTCATCACACTTTGCAGTGATAAATTGGAAATGAAAATCTCTCCCATACTATGGTAATACACAGTTGTTTGCCTGACGAGGATGGGGTTCAAAATATGGCAAATTCCCACTTCTTAAAATAATACACGGAAACAGGATTGGAACAAGAATTACAAAACATTTAAATTTGACACAGGTTGCAACTTTTCCTCAGTTGGAAACATTTCCTTGATCTTGCCCCCTCCCCCCCCCCCCCCCCATCCCCATCTTGGTTTGGTCCTGGGTACTCAAACTGAACTGAATTGCATATATGTTGCTTAATTGTATCATTGGAATTGCCTATTTCTTTGCAGGATTTACAAACACTGTATATTACAGAAGTAGTCATCATCATTGCCAGAAGTGCAAAGTTATCTTGCCTGGTTTGAAGGGCAGTTAATGCAGCACATTTTTAAAAGAAAGTGAAGAATAGTGCTGTAACTGACCTTCATGATCGGATCGTTTGATCGGATCGGCAAAATTTTATCGATCTTCGAAATCGGATCGATGATCGGGATCGGATGATCGGCTATAAAAAAATATATTTAAAAAATGTAAAAAAAACGGATTTTTTTTTTTTATTTATTTATTTTTTTATTTATTTATTTATTTATTTTTTTTTTGCCGATCCGATCTTCCGATTTTTTCTGCATGATCGGAAATCGGCAAAAACGGTCCGATCATGTATGATCGGATCGTGATCGGCATGCCGATCCGATGATCGGTTACAGCACTAGTGAAGAATTCATGAAAAAAGATATTTCAGGATGCTAGTCCTCTGCAGCGGAACTAGTCAGAGTGCAAAACTTACTTAACATGCAATTATGATTGTTTGCTCTTTTTACAGGATCTACAAACACTATATTCCAGAATAGTCACTGCCAGAAGTGCAAAGCAGGACATTTTTCTCGGGGAGGTGATCAATTCAGAAAAGGACATTTCAAGATGCCTGTCTCTGCAGAGGAGCTTGTCAGGCTGCTGGCCATCTAGCCGAGGAAGAGAATTTGAAGGTATTCATTAAGCCCCTCCGCACACAGAGCCGACTCGACCCGATTCGACTGATTTTTCTGTCGGTTCAGCTCAGTATACGTTGCCTCAGGAAGCCTGTTTTGCCAGTCAAGAGCCAGTTGGAGATCATTGAGGCCGATTCAACATATTGAATCGGCTACGACTGAGCGAAACCGACTCTAGCCTGACTGAAAACCAGTCGGATCGGGTCGAGTCGGCTCTGTGTGCGTAGGGCTTTAAGTTCAACTTCATTCATGCCAATAAAGACTCTGTTCTTTGGTTCACATGCAAAGTAAAAACAAAACGAAAAATGAATAGTAAATTATCTTGAAATGGAGAATACACACTGGATTTTCAAATTTATTGTTGGATGGAGGAAATGTATTTTGTTGTAATAAAAACAAATTATGTAAATGTTCTGCACTTGTAAGATATCATGGTTCTCTAGGAAAACAGGTAAGTTCGCATTTCCTACTTGTAAAGTTGCCTAGACTCTACTTGCAGAACAGCTATTCCGTAAATTACTCTTTATCCAAACATAAAGGAAACTAACCAGAAATATAATATAAATGAGAAATGGCAAAGAAAATTGGGCTTCGCTGGGAATTGAAGTGAACCGAGACCTCCGGATCGCTAGATCGGCACTCTAACATGAGCCACAAGGTCCTGTTTTTCTTTGCTCTTTTTCATGTATATTCACTTCAATTATTGTAACATTTTGTAACAATGAATTTCTTTCATAGGTTGCTGTCAAGGAGACGTTAAAAGGCGGCGCTATGGCAGGAGCAGGCGCTGTGATTGGTGGAATGTGTGGTGGTCCCATGGGCCTTGCTGTTGGTAAGTAAAATCTTGATGTGAAGAATACAGAAATTGGCAACGCCTAGCTGCTTTGATCATTAAAATAAACAAAACAAAAAGGCAAAAATATAGACAAATGTACTTTGGTGTAGTAAGGTGTAAGTAAGTGTAGTTTGTAGCTTTCTCAGTTTTTAGCCAGCATATATGATGGTGCCATTTTGCTCATTTCAAATTGTAAACGAAATTTGTTAATGATAAATTTTACTCCTGACATTATATACCAATGAAGAAATTTCAACAATAATAATACTCAAAATGGAGTACTCGAAAAAGTAGAGAGTATAGGTAACTCAATTGATTTTTTTGTTTTCAAAGATCAAAGCAAGTCCGCATTGCCAATTTGCACATATCAGATAAGGATATTTTCAGGCTGTGAATGTATGACCTGGGGGTTTTGCATGAAGAGTTGCGATTGATCGCAAGTTTAAAATACGTGCATTAGAGCCAATCGGATTGGCACATTTAGGGACATTTTCTGACTTGCTTTTTTTTCGGGATATCGAGACGAGTATTGATTTTTGCGCCTGTGACTCAACATTTTTCGGCGGGACCCGGGTACCTGTGACTCGTCAACAGCACTACCTCCAAGACATGTCATCATGGTGAATCCACATCAAATTCAGAATGTGACATCATCACTTTACAGTCCGTTACTCATATCTTAGTTGATATTTGATCATCAAAATGTATAGAAAATGAGCAACAAATTTTTTGTTTTTGGTATACATTGTACATGTTTTCCCAAATCAAAATAAAACATATTGATGAAATTACTTTTTAGATCTATAGCAAGGGGGAATAAGTTTGTCATATTGTTTATTTGTGTTTTGTACATGTATGTGTTCTCTCTCATAATCTCTTATATATTTGTCAGTAGAATAGTATAGTCTTAAAAGATACTAATGTGTGTGAAGTACTAATTATTTGTTATAGTTTGACGCTTTTGTCACCCTCTTGTCTCTTGTACAGATTACTGCTACCTTTTACCGTTATTTACTTGTGTGTTGACTTGTTATATATTATTTTTTAATTCCCATACTTTTTAGATGAATAACTGCAGACTTTAAATTTGTTTTCTGTGATTTGAATCCCTTTATCTGTAGCAGGTCCTTCTAGGATTCCCACAGCCTTACTTATTAACCGTTTTATTTTCCTTCAGCCACTTAATATTATTTTATCCTTTTAATGTTATATTTTATGAACTGGATTTGTGTTATTGTTGGTGTAAACCCGACTGACCATTTTGTGAGTATACTTTCCCAAGGGTAGAAATAAATGTGTTTTGCTGTGTGAGAGAGTACATTTTTTATGACTCTTTGAATCTAAAGGGATCTAGTAACGTTGTTGACATGTGAAAATACTAACAAATTGTCGATAAAATTTGTATGTATTTATGTGATTGGATATGTCCACTGAGTGATGTGTGAAAGTTTCATTTTAAATGGAGTACATGTATATATATGGCAGAAAATGGGCAAAAAAAAAAAAATCTCTCATAGATAAAATAGATAAAAATATCTTTAAAAAAAAGAGAAATTCAGAAAAACAAAACGTGTTTCTTGTTTCAATGGGTAATATGAAAACAACAAGGCAAGAATGAACCACTAGAGTTCTGATTAATATTTTGTGGATGTTGACAATGTTACTAGATCCCTTTAATTTGAAACCATCATACCTGCATGTTGCATGAAGTGAACTGTCTAAATCCTGTTTCTCAACTTTCTCTTATTACCATTCTCCCTGCATGCTTTCTGTGTTCACCCCCCAGTACAGTCGACTCTCCTTAAAAACGAGACCCTGAAATAAAAGAATTAATTTGTTATACTGTACATGTCAAAATTTTGACAGTATTCCAAAAACAACCAATTAATAAAAAAAAGAAGGAAATTTGCATTTTTTATAATGAAAGATGGTTTGTTATAATTCAAGATTTTGTTCATTGTAAGATTGGTCTTTACAAGAAGAGTCGACTGTACCCTAATATCTCACCCGTCTTGTCTTACTAACCCAACCCTTATCTCTCCCCTTTGACCCCCCCGCAGGAGGTGCAGTGGGGGGTGCGGTCGGGGCCTACATGACCCACGGAAAGTTCAAATCGGTTCCCGAGATCCTGCTGGACCTCAACAGAGACGAGCGCGAGTCTCTCCACTCGCACTTCAAGTCGACCTTCGAGCACCTCGATGCCGGCGACTTCGAGAAGTTGAGCAGGATGGTCGGGGAGAATTCATCAGTCCGCGAGCTGGCCATGCAGAGTTTGCAGAATTATATCAATGAAAAGTTGAACATGCAGATCCTTCGATAAGCTAATGCGAACAAGAGAATGAGGACATTTCGATTTATTTAGACCCATATCTTCCTGAAATGATTCCTAGTTTGCTCAACGTTGATAGACATCTTGTTGTGGTCGAATATATGTTGGCAGACACTGCACTGGTTGGATGAATCGCAACTGACAACTGCTGACATCGCTTTTCTTTTCTGTGCTTCTTCATGGCTTCTAGTTCTAACTAACCCATAGCAGCTTTTAAAAGGAAAATCATCTCAGAAGGATCGTGCCATATTTTCTGCTTTCTAATTATTTCTTTTCTCTTTCCATACTGGGGAAAGAAGCATGATCTTCTGTTCATTTGTAAACGCACTTTATTATTTTCTCATCTGCTTCACTTGCCCCCTTCTATGACTTACTGGTAAAGATTTTTGCAACCCTTTTCTACTCCCAACTTCTTCTATCGTTACATTCCGTCAGTGGACCATGAGTGAGCACTCTTATACTAACCCCATCCCTTCTGTTTAATTTTGTTAACTTCCATTGAGTTCATACATGATGCTCTAGGTTCCTGTATGTGAATGGTTAAATAACAGCAAACCAAGTGATAATTCTGTTGTCTCCTCAAATTATTGGATTGAGAGCCTCTGGATGGTCATTGTGTCCACTCAGAGAGTTCTCTCCTTGAATCCTTGATACGGTCACACCATCGTCTGACACTAAATATTCAACTCGCAAAAAATCATCAAGTCCAAATCCTCTTCTCTCTCCGCAACCACTCACTAGGGGGCGCCCTGGGTGGAATGTACGGGCGGTGGAAGTACAAGGGAAAGCACGACATGGTCGCTGACGTCCTGCGGAGCCTGGTGGACAAGCAGCGGGAGGAGCTGGTTGAGCAGTTCCAGGATGTCGTCGATGAATTCCCGGACGATGACGGCATGACGATGACGAAGAGGCTCGGCGACGATGGCGAGCTGAGGGAACGACTGCGACTAAAGCTCAGGACTTTCGTGACGGATACCCTGAAACGGCTGATCATAGATGACTATAAACAAAGAGGAAAGGCCGACTAGTCAACGGAGTAGCTTGTAAATTGTCCAAAAGTTTTCAACAGTATATTTTAATTAATATGTTTTAAAGTTTCTAAAAAAAACGATACATGCCATTTGTGCTAAAATCGAATCAGATTGTTGTGTGAATTGCTACAAGTGTGTCGCTGTCATGGTTACTGCCCAATTTCGTGCTGTGACTGCAAAAGTGTTAGTGGAAATTATTTACATATATTTGATGTGGTTTAAGCACAATGTACACAATAGCCGACTCAACCTGACCTGACTGGTTTTCAGTCAGGCTAGAGTTGGGCCAGATCTGTCAATCTGACTTCCGACTGGCTTCCAACTGACAAAATCGACAAAATCGTGAGGGAAGGCCCGCTGACCTGATCCGACTGAAAACCAGTAAGATAGGGTACAGTCGGCTCTGTGTGTGTTTGGCTTAAGGGCGATAATGAGGGTGTCAATCGCTCCCTCTGTTAAAATGTTGCCCCCTTACTACCCATTCTGTTGGTAAGAAAAATCAGTCTTGGTAATTTGGTTGTCAATTGACAGCTTAGCGCCTTAGCCTTAGATTCTGCCCAGTTTCATCTCCAATGCGAGCAAACGCAAAATCCTGATAATGGTTGACCATTGCATGCGATCCTGCGATGTGAGAACAACTTTATCACATTTAATTGTAAATATAATTAAAAATAACTATTCTAAACAGTAATGTATGATCTGTGTAATATCCATTTAAAGGCATGCACAACTGAATACAATACTAGACCACATCCATGCACACAACGTTCACACGGATTTCCATTGTCTCCATTTGTGGTCGTCTTGTAGATGTGATCAAATGTGGGACAACTTGTCTTGTATGTTCAATTTAAAAAGTACTCACAAAATCTAAAAAGTATTTCTGCAGAGTTCCAAAAAATTGTAAACTGCCAAAGCTTTTGTAGGTCAGTATAAATCATATTTTTAAAGAGTATATATTTCCACACACTGCAGGGTCACAGGCATGTCCGTGTGATGATTTATTTTGTCTTCATTTTTTTATTTTTGCTTTTTTATTTATGTCTATTTTCACATTTTTCATCATTCACTACAGGCCATTCTTATGAAAGAAAGAACATAATTTCTAACCGTGTGTATGACTAGATAAATGTTTGATTGACTGTTGAAATGTTGATTTAAGTGTAGGTAAGTAGATATAATTTCCTGCATTTTTATTTTTTTTCATTTGATGGCTGCCATGGTTATGAAATAAGTCATGTGTGTAATTCAATCACTGTTCTGGCTGAAAAGATCTAGTTGATCCTCCAAAACAGTGCAATAACTTTGGACATGGTAGAATTAGAATTTCCTGGATCTGAATGGCTGTATTGAAGAGAAAACAAGTAATATGAGTATAAGGAATAATTTAGAGCTATTGTCACAAATTCTCAAAACAAACATTTTCTTCCTTGCTGCCCTTTTTTGAGGTAAATATTTGTATTTTTTTGATAGTGTTATCAAAGTATTCAAAATTATTTATCTTTTGAAACAGCGAAAGAGATAGAACTTCCATGTTAAGAAATATCAGTATGAGAATGCATATTCCAGGCCTTATATGTACATGTAGTATCTTGTATTTGTTTTCTTTCACATTTATTTTCACCTGCTTAATCAACTCTCCATGTGTGTCAATTGGTCTACCGTGAACTTATACCGTCATTTTACAGTCTTATACAAAGTTCTTCATGTAAAAATAGTTCTAGATCGCTGCATCTTTGAAAACCTCCCCACAATTTCTTTCCCTGTCTCTATAAATTCTGATTTGATATGTAATTCAACCCAGCATTTTATACTTGTAAAGTTGTAATCCATTTAATTTGCAGTTCTCCGATTGGGCTTGTGCTGTGTTTTGTTTACCGGGTAAATCTATTTCCTATAAGAATCTGGTTGACCATGCACCAACTCAGTTGGTAGAAACAGGCTACTTACACACATTTCGTACCCATAACTATCAGTTTTTTATAACATTTGACAGAACTTCACTTCATTTCACTTCATTTTCATTTGTTGCCATTTTAACTAATTTTCTTTGTTTGTGTCTTTTATGCATATGTATTTACTTGCCAGATAAAAAAAAAAAAGGATACATGATCAAATTCTATGAGTTTTACCATCAAAATCTCTTTCTTTACTGATTCAGGAAAATTGTTTTCAGATATGCACCTTTTCTCATTGACGCGATAATTTCTTGTCTTGAAAACTATTTGTCATTCTGTTGTTTTGCATCGTTTTGGATCGGTATTAATTTGAAACAAATTCTTCGCTAAATGTCAACTATTGTCATATTTCCATTATAAACATTATATTTCACAATTTGTCATATTTTTGCATAATTTGTATCAGTACAAATTTGAATCAAGGTCTTTACTTTGTCAACTATTGTCATATTTCCATTATAAACATTATATTTCATAATTTTCATTTATTGTCAATGTGTGTAAGGAAACCTTAATATTACTTTAATACAACTCAACAAAGAAGTAATTATAAATATTTCCTTTTATTTCAAGCTAGTTATCGAGGGGTTATGTATGCTAGTATGCTTACTAAAAAATGTGTGAAAAATCATCATGCTGTAATACATGTATGTAAACTTGTATAGTTCACTAACATGTATCATGGTTGATGATTTTAGTGTATACTTTTGTTTATTTGGACAGGTTGATATTATAGGGAAAACATGGTGTTATATAAAAGGAAAAATAGGAATTTAAAGGAATGTAGTGATTGCCTTGATGTGTGTTGTACATTAAATTGATGACAAATTGACAAAGCAGGCATGTATATTGGCCGATTGATTATCATGTACCATTCGAAATCATGTATCAGCAATCTGTCTGAGCCTCTGAGGCAAAACAATTTTTGGCAAACTTTTCCTCAAATTAATTGTTTCCGTTATAATTCAGGAATCAAGTGTACACTGCCCCCAGAAGCTACACACTGGCTTTTGTGGTACGCGTAAGGGCTGTAGTTGAGTCTCCCAAGGTCCGAGTCGCCAATGAAATAGCATGTTCCCATTTGTTTTACATTGTGACTTGGCGCCTCTGAGTCCAAATCACAAGACCATCAAAAGCTGTGTTCTTGAGTCCCTGACTGTGCTTGTACATCCGGGGGGGTCTGTCCTCGTAGAAAGGGGGGTATCATGCGTGACCAATGACTTGCCAAAAGCACCCTAAACGAGTATTTGCGTGGTGCAAAAAATACACCCTAAGTAAGTATGATTATCAGTAATTTGATACCCTAAGCAAGTAATCAATTTTGTGTAAACCCCTAAGCAAGTATTTTTGATACCCTAAGCAAGTAATCAATTTTGTGTAAACCCCTAAGCAAGTTATAACTATTTTTGATACCCTAAGCAAGTAATTTTTTTGTTGTAAACCCTATAGCAAGTTATAACTATTTTTGATACCCTCAGCAAGTAAGCTGAGTTTTTGAGACCCTAAACGAGTAATTCATCTTTTTGAGACCCTAAACGAGTAATTCATCAGCCTAAAATAGATACCCTATTTCCTGATTTTTGGTGATTTTGAGACCCTATTTGAGATACTCGAGTATCTCGCCTGATCGTAAAAAAACACCCTAATTACTTGTTTTCTTGGTCACGCATGATACCCCCCTTTCAATGAGGACAGACCCCCCCCCCCCCCCCCCCCCCGGGTTCAAGTTCAAGTTCAGTTCAGTTCAAGTTCAGTTTGTACATGTGTGTATGTTATGTATACTACATGTATTATTCACATTCCTCTGAACGACCCTAAACAAAGTGGTACATGTATATTACTTACTAGTAGTACTGGTCAGCTTGCACATCTCATTTTGTATAAGTTTGCACTCAAATACATATTGATTTGAAGAATTTGTCGATGTTCAGATGTAGTTACTGTACATACAGATTTACAAGTATGTGTATTTTTGTTTTCTTCAGTGGGAATGGGTACCTTAATTGCCAAGTGTGGATTTAGAATCTATATTAAAATGTAGAGAATGTAGCCTTAGCCTAGGTATTGATTGACAAGGAATCTATCACTTGCCTTGCATTATTTAATAGGAAACTTCCATTATTTTATTCAGTATGTTTGATATTGTATCTGATTATAGGAGTCTAACACCCACAAATAATTATTTGATAACTACTGTATGTACATGTAAAACAGATAATTTCAAGAAATAATTTCCATTTACAATTAGAAAAAAAAAATCTAATCAAAATATGTTCTATACAAATGTTAACTTCCTGATTACTACTAACATTTATGTCACATGCTTGCAGATAAAAACTAGATAATTTATATAGTGGAACCTCTTTAAGATGAGGTCCTTGGTAACATGAAAATGACCTTGTTATATTAGGGGGGAAATACCTTGTTATATCAGAGGACTCTGTTATATCAGAGCTCTTTATAACGAGGTTATTTTTAAGTTGTGGTCTCCATCAATGTAAAATATAGTTTTGAAGGGCCCACACTACGCACGATGTGCCTTGATATAGAAATAGATTATAGAAATATATAGATAGAGGTGAAAGAAGTATAGATTCATATTTATTGAAGATAAACTGTTTCCTTATGATCTTCCTTCAAAGTTCAGTTTCTGTGTATTAAGATGTACTTACATTATTTTTTTGTAAATAGAATACGCAAAAACTTTGGTGTGTGTGCCTCGGTTCTTACAATATTCTTTCTAGATATAGTCGGGAAGTAGAGACCTAGATCAAACATAAAAAATAAAAAAAGTTTATCGTATAAACTACATTTTGGGTTAGTAATTTCTTCATTCTTTATTTGTAAAAATTTCTGTTGTAGCAGTAGCGTAGTTAGGATTTTGATATATTAGTTAGTGCTCTTCTATCCTTCTCTCTAGTCTACTATATTACTTTTTTTTCTTCTAAACTTGACCATATTTTGCCATGAATTGTACTCATCAAATAAATAAAGATATGAATTTTGTAATTCTTTTGTGTTACTTGTTCTTTTTCTAAATGTTTTATGTGAGTGACGATTGTATGGTCATGCAGTGTACAGTTATAAATGTACAGGGTTTTAATTTCTTCATGTACATGTATGTACCATGTGGCATTGTGTGTGTGTGTTTCTGTACAGTCATAGCCATAGAACCGATTGGAAGCAATGTTCCCCAGGGAGTGGAGATGGTGCGCATAATGTGTGCTGGTTTGCATTGTATCCTATGACCGAGGTAATAATAGTGTAAAGCACTTAAAGATATTGTATCATATTAGGCACAATCTAAATGTGTGTGGGTGTGTGTGTGTGTGTGTGTGCGTGCGTGCGTGCGTGCGTGCGTGCGTGCGTGAGTGCGTGCGTGCGTGCGTGCGTGCGTGCGTGCGTGTGTGTGAGAGAGTCTGTAAGCACCCCCAACCGAG
>JBAMJV010008757.1:0-38655 GCA_037951105.1 Echinarachnius parma
CCTCCACCCTAGATCAACTGAACACCAGAATCCAGTAAGATCCAGTAATCCGTAAGACCCAGTAAGGCTGACCAGTAAGAAAACCAGTTACCATAAGAACCAGCAGTGGGAATTAATCGGTCCATGAATACCAGTTAAAGTACTTGGTTTCAACTGGTATTTTGAATTGGTTTCAACTGGTATTTCTATGGTTTAAACTGGTCTGTTGCATCTGTCCATTTATCTTTACTAGGGAACCGGAAAATTGTAACTGCTACCGTTTGATGCCAGTTAAAACCAGTTGAATTTCCAACTGGTTTCAACTGGTTTCAACTGTTTTTTCGACCTGGGTTGGCAAAACTTCTCCTTAACTCTCCAAGTGCATTCCATGTTCGAAATACCGAACTAGACCGAAAATCATCCCCTGTGTTGTCATTAGTCATGGCGCGACACCAGATTGAATGGTAGAGTATCACCACTTGAGAATGATATGTTTTCTTTGTAATTTGAAGTTTTTTTTAGCATGATTGTGTGATACCCATGTAATATCAAGGCAGTGAAAGTTAACCGATCTCAATTCTTTATTTCTAGCTCAATACTAGTTCTGCCAGGCCATGCTGAGTACAATTGATATTATTTGTGCTATGATAAATATGACTACTACCTTTCATCCCTCAATACACAGCGGGCCAGGGGGGTCTGGGGCACCTGCCAGTGATGGTGAGTAGAGACATTTGGATCGTATATCCTCTTCGATGTTGACACTAAGTTTTTCATTATCTCACCAAAAGGAATTGTTTGCGTAGCGCCCTCTTTACTAAAACCCAACTATCCCTTTAAAGTATCAAAATAATATTGAGTTCAATGAACCACTTATTGTTTAACCTTTACTCGTCGAGGCCATAATGCGCCCTCTCTTCCCTCGCGATTTCGCAAATTGCTTTGCAACTATACTACAAAGCGTGAAGATGTCGCCCCGCGGCCCTTCGTGTGTTTTCTTTGAAGTCTTGCGCATCTTTAAAGGGATATACAGTTTTGGTCTAACTGAATTTGAGTAACCAAAACCTGCACCATAACATTGCAGGCTGTTACAAACTCAAAAAACGCCTGTTTTCATTAAAAAATAGTCGTTAAAACTCTAAAGGGTGATTTCTAAAAACTGGTTTCTAAAAATTGGTTTCAACCATTATCAATACAAAAATGTGCATGTGATGTTTTGTTTAAATAATGATTAAATAGATAAATTACCAACAACTATTTAAAAACCTCTTTTAAAAATATTTGAAAAAGTGTAAGCATTTATATATTTTCTTAATTTATTGAATAAACCTGGGGTCCCAGGTTTATTCCCGAACGGATATATGTATTGGTATTGAGCTGTTTCTGGACCGATTTTGATCAAATAAACATGATAACGTTTATTCTGTCAATACAATTGTATGCTCTTTCAACTTTTACACTCAGCTTTTCATTACCTCACAAAAAAAAAATTCGTGCAGCGCCCACTATACCAAACGGAACATTTGCGGAATCGAACCTGCCGTTATATGTATCGATGACCGTTACGTATTCACGCACCGTGTTGTCTTTGCATGTCAGCCCGAAATTGAAAATTAGTTCGTGATTTGTTAACAAAACATAAAGAAATATAATCTTTCCTGAAAACAAATCCAATATATTATTTGTTTTTTTGCTATCGTCTTATATAGATCTTTGTTTTGGGGCTCAAAACATTTGAATAATGGTTAGAAAAAACAAATAGAATTAACAATAAAAGTGAAACACATAAATAAAAAGCACAATATACACAAGGTATTTTCAAAACAATTTACAATATCAAAAAAGTTGGCTCTTGCATTTATTTTAATTCTTATTCACACTGGTCTAAAGAATGTGATGTGATATAGAGACAAGTGCTCAATTATCAAACAAGTGTGATTTGTTTTTAAAATATGACCGAATTATGCAGAGTGGGTTCGCTTCTGATCATTACGTTTCCTTCATTTATTCTGTATACATAATTATAAACAGGCGTGGCTAATCGCATAGTTCAAGATGGGGCTGAACTCGAGTACAAACCGGAAGTAGAGGTGACCGAGGATGTCGACCTTGTAGGCCAGGAAGCCAGCTTGAAACTCGGGGATAAGGGGTGGGGATGGGGGGGGGTGGTGCTGTTAGTATACGGCTGCTACTAGTAGTAGCTACGTCGCTACGTAGCTAGTAGCTAGCTAGTCGTAGCTCTAGAGACAGCTACGACGTCGTAGCTAGCTAGTCGTACTACGAAGTACTACGACTAGGCTACGTACTAAGCTGCTGCTACTACTACGACTTCTGCTACAGACTACTACTACGACTTAGAGCTACTACTACTAATACTACTACTACTGCTATTACATTACTACTACTACTACTACTACTACTACTACTACTACTCCTACTTCTACTACTTCTACTACTTACAATAATAATAATAATATTAATATTAATAATAATAATAATAATAATAATGATAATAATAATAATGATAGTAATGCTAATATTTAAACCGATCAAATTAACCTTAATTGGACTTCTTCCCCATTTTCTCATCTTCTCTTTTTCACAGTAAACCCTAGAAGAAGGACATCACCCAGGACGAAATTCCAGTTGAAACACCAATTAACATTCTAATTGGTACCCATTGGTTTCAATGTGATTTTCCCAACATTTTTTTATTTCAAAACATTGTTGGTTATTTACTGGATAAACTAATGGCTTTCCATGAATTTTAAGTCCAACTTATAATCTTTGTGAAACGAGGACCCCCAAAAATCAAACTATATCCACAAAAAAGAAAATTAACTAAGTGCAAATCGTGATTTGTTTGTGTCTGTCATTAGCGTAGCTAAGGAAGGAGGGGGGGGGGGGGGGTGCGCTGTTAGGCACAAAGCCATGAGCCCCCAAAATAATTGTACAGAAAATAATACCAAACGTGAGGGTGAAAGTTGTTTGACAAATAAAAATAATGTTCAGAGTGCGCCTTGCTCCCTCTCCTCCCCCCCCCCCCCCCTCAAAAAATAAAAAATAAATAAATACATAATAATGTGTATGCTCCCTCTCCAATCAGATCAATTCAAACATGCAAGGCCACTGGAGTCTTTTTTCTATATACCCATTTGACAAACAAGCAATCACACCCTCTTCAACAATCCCAGGTAGCCGGCCATCGTTGGACCAATGCTGGCAATTTATTTGCGCAACGTTGCTCCCAGCTAAGTGTGCATACGCCCAAATGGCGCTGGTACGACGTTTGATCCATCGTTGGTCCAAGTTTGATCAACGTATTATGGGTTTTGAGATTCAACATCCAATGAGTTGCGAGATTCCAACGTTGATCCAACGTTGGACCAATGTTGGTATCCAACCAGATTTCAATATCCAACGAGTTGCGAGATTCCAACGTTGATCTAACGTTGGCTTGCTACCTGGGATGTTACCACAGGAAACCTCGAGCATAGAGGTGTGTTAAGTACACGAGTTAAAGGCCCCGTTGCAGAAAGAGATACAATCGATTGTAATGCTAGGGCTACACCATGTCCCCGGCTGCCACGGCAGCCCCGATTCAGGCCACCGTGGACAAAACGGGATGGACGTGAGACAACGCGGGGGACGGAAAGGGCAAACGTGACTGCCGTGTATGCTGGGCCAGATATTTAAACTGTCAACAAATTTGCCACGGCAACCTAGCAGGCCGTAGTTAAAACGGGGTGAACGCAACAAAACCGTGACAGACCGTAACCAAACTTGAAGGCTGTCCGTAGTAGGACGGGAAGACATTCCCCGACATCTCACGGTCCTTTCCCGTCCTACTACGGACAGCCTCCAAGTTTTGTTATGGCCTATTACGTACTGTCACGTTTTGTTGCGTCATCCCGTTTTACTTTGGCCTACTAGGCTTCTCATCCGCACCGTGACTGCCGTGGCAAATTTTTTGACAGTTTAAAAATCTGGCCCGGCATCCACGGCTATCGCGGCCTGTCACGTTTGCCCATTCCGTCCCCCCGCGTTGTCTCACGTCCATCCCGTTTTGTCCACGGTGGCCTGAAACGGGGCTGCCGTGGCCGTCAGGAACATGGTGTAAACGCGCCATCAGTGGGGGGAAGGAGCTCTTCCCCCCCCCCCCCCCCCCCCCCCCCCACGGCCCGTTACGGATACCGTGGTAGACCGTGATAGACCGTGATAAAACTTGGCAAGACCTAACAAAACTTGAATACAGAGGAGAAATTTGTCAAAATCTCACGGCGCACTACGTTTTGGGCAAACGGGGCTGCCGTGGCCGCCGGGGACATGGTGTAAACCTACCATTAGTCGGAAGATTTGCGCATTTTAACCTATCAGATAATATGCGCATTTCGCATCTCTTTCTGCAATGGTCTTGCAATGGGACCATAGTGATAGCCATATAGGGTTACTGTTACAAGTTCATCATTTGTGCATCATCATGAGTGTTGTGGAATATTGGTTAGGGCCCTCGTCTTTTAATGTGCGAGTCGTGGATTCAAGCTTCTTACTTGGGCATGGTTACGTTTCATTCTCGAACATTGTACTACACTGTTACATAAATACAGTATGCATTCTGAAAACAAAAACCTTGATCTTAGAGCGTTGTCATGCTGAAAATAACTGCAGTAAATGGAAAGATTTGTATTGCAATTTCTTTCATTTTATTAATAAATGTCATCGCTGTAGCAAAAGATTACAAAAACCACATCAAGCTCACATATTATAATAGTGTAATAAATAAACAAGGTCATCAATAACAATAACGAAAACTTAAAGAAGTCATTGATGTCAAAAGTACACTGATAAACTTGTATGAAATCATAAGTTCATTAGTCTAAAGCCCGGCGCAGACAGAGCCGACTCTACCCGATCCGACTGGTTTTCAGTCAGGCTATAGTCAGTTTCGCTCAGTCGGAGCAGATTCAACATAACATGTTCAATCCGCCTTGAATGACCTCCGACTGGCTCTTGACTGGAAAACCGGATTCGCGAGTCAACACATACTGAGTTAATCAGGCTGAAAACCAGTCGGATCGGGTAGAGTCGAATATGTCTGCGCCAGGCTTAAGAGAAAGGAGTGATAAAGTTATAGTACTTATTGGATAGCCCTTATAACCAAAATTGGTTTAAAATGGAAGTGGTAAAGAAATATAATAATTGCAATTAAAAACACTTGGGAGCCTATAATGAAGCAAGAAGGTTTAACACGCCTTTAACTGTTTCTTCCCAATAAATTATTTCAACATTTGTTTTTCTGACTTATATTAGAAATAAATAGTGAACATTAAAGTGATCAATTAACTTCGAAACATTCAACCAAAATCACTTGGAGCTTACACTTCTCTTGTAGTACGTTGTTGTTTGGCTTGTGGTAACAGAAGACTGAAATGGGTTTTGAATGTTCAAATGTCTATATAATTATGGAGATAATTAAGAACAAATTTGTTGACCTTAGTCCAAGAGTTTCCGAATTTGGATACTAAATCCTCCGTCGTATCCAAATTTGGATACTTCGCATGAATTGATCGGGATAGAATTAGACATCAATTTATTCTAAAACATTATCCTTTTCTATGAAAATCTCACATATCATTCTTAAGAATCTTACAATGATATTGGTATATGATGAAAGTCTCAAATATCACTTTTGGGAACGAAATATAAAGTTAATCGATCTCTTTAATGTGTACACATTATGCAAACAAAGTCCCAAATATTTACTACATGTAGTACAATGCATGTCTTGGCAACAACAACACAAATGTAAGCGTGTTCATATTTTCATGAACAAAAGTAAATGTATGTTTACTTTATGTTAAATACACTGTTTATAAATTTGTTGAATACATTAGTTGTGAATACATTGGTTACCAATTTCATTAACAAAGTAAATGTGAATTGTGAATTTGATTATGTTAAACTACAAACAAAATTAATTAAACATGATAATTCTTTAGATTATAAAATATTTCATGTCTGCATGATAAAGGGAAGTATATACACAAAATGCTGCTTTACAAAGGTTGTGTAATAGTGCAAAAAATATCTTTCTATATCATGTTACAAATTTGTTTTGATGAATACACTACAATAGTTAGTGAGGAAGCAACATCACTTAATAGGCTCTAAATTATATAAATCTATGAAACTGAAATTAAAATATATGCCATTGAACTTACTATATTATGGAGTAGAACAGTTTCACGACCTAACTAAGTTGCTTCTTCCGCTAAACTAGCGGTGGCATCTTTAGATTTAATTTCTATTTCATGAACTTTCACCCAGATGAATACAAAAATCAACATAAGCAAACTATACAAGCATAATTTCAAGAAAAAAAATAATTTTAAACATAATTTCATTTAAAAAAACATGATTTTGAACTTAGAACTAATGAATGTTGTTCTTCTAAGTTTCGGCAATTTCAAGCTTAAATTTAATGGATTTGCTGATCGCATGACTGAATACATGATTTGGAAATACCATTACATGAACTTGCTAGCAAACACCACCACCAAATCATAAAATAATACTTATTATCTCTTTTTTGCAAAGGTGCTAAAACATCAGTGATTTTCCCAACATTTTTTATTTCAAAACATTGTTGGTTATTTACTGGAGAAACTAATGGCTTTCCATGAATTTTAAGTCCAACTTATAATATTTGTGAATCGAGGACCCACGAAATAAACTTATATCCACAAAAAAGAAAATTAACTAAGTGCAAATCGTGATTTGTTTGCGTCTGTCGTTAGCGTAGCTAAGGGAAGGGGGGGGGGGGGGGGGGTGCGCTGTTAGGCACAAAGCCATGTGCCCCCAAAATAATTGTACAGAAAATAATACCAAACGTGAGGGTGAAAGTTGTTTGACAAATAAAATAATGTTCAGAGTGTGTCCCTGCTCCCTCTCCTCCCCCCCCCCCCCCCCTTAAACAAAAATAAAAAATAATAATAATGTGTATGCTCCCTTTCCAATCAGATCAATTTAAACATGCAAGGCCACTGGAGTCTTTTTTCTATATACCCACTTGACAAACAAGCAATCACACCCTCTTCTACAATCACAGGTAGCCGGCCATCGTTGGACCAATGCTGGCAATTTTTTTTCGCAATGTTGCTCCCACGTTGACTGGCAATGTTGGACCAGCGATGTGTGCATACGCCCAAATGGCGCTGGTACGACGTTTGATCCATCGTTGGTCCAAGTTTGTCCAACGTATTATGGGTTTTGAGATTCTAACGTTAGATAAACGTTGGTATCCAACCAGATTTCAACATCCAATGAGTTGCGAGATTCCAACGTTGATCCAACGTTGGACCAATGTTGGTATCCAACCAGATTTCAATATCCAACGAGTTGCGAGATTCCAACGTTGATCTAACGTTGGCTTGCTACCTGGGATGTTACCACAGGAAACCTCGAGCATAGAGGTGTGTTAAGTACACGAGTTAATGGCCCCGTTGCAGAAAGAGATACAATCGATTGTAATGCTAAGGTTACACCATGTCCCCGGCGGCCACGGCAGCCCCGTTTCAGGCCACCGTGGACAAAACGGGATGGACATGAGACAACGCGGGGGGACGGAAAGGGCAAACGTGACTGCCGTGCATGCCGGGCCAGATATTTAAACTGTCAACAAATTTGCCACGGCAACCTAGCAGGCCGTAGTAAAACGGGGTGAACGCAACAAAACGTGACAGACCGTAACAAAACTTGAAGGCTGTCCGTAGTAGGACGGGAAGACATTCCCCGACATCTCACGGTCCTTTCCCGTCCTACTACGGACAGCCTCCAAGTTTTGTTACGGCCTATTACATACTGTCACGTTTTGTTGCGTTCATCCCGTTTTACTTTGGCCTGCTAGGCTTCTCATCCGCACCGTGACTGCCAAATGGCAAATTTTTTGACAGTTTAAAAATCTGGCCCGGCATCCACGGTTATCGCGGCCTGTCACGTTTGCCCATTCCGTCCCCCCGCGTTGTCTCACGTCCATCCCGTTTTGTCCACGGTGGCCTGAAACGGGGCTGCCGTGGCCGCCAGGAACATGGTGTTAACGCACCATCAGTGGTGGGAAGGGCTCTTCCCCCACGGCCCGTCACGGATACTGTGGTAGACCGTGATAAAACTTGGCAAGACCTAACAAAACTTGAATACAGAGGAGAAATTTGTCAAAATCTCACGGCGCACTACGTTTTGGGCAAACGGGGCTGCCGTGAACGCCGGGGACATGGTGTAAACCTAGCATTAGTCAGAAGATTTGCGCATTTTAACCGATCAGATAATATGCGCATTTAGTCGCATGATCTGACTTACAATTAATTGAAACTTACAATCGCTTGTATCTCTTTCTGCAATGGTCTTGCAATGGGACCATAGTGATAGCCATATAGGGTTACTGTTACAAGTTCATCATTTGTGCATCATCATGAGTGTTGTGGTATATTGTTTTATAGGGCCTTCGTCTTTTAATGTGCGAGTCGTGGATTAAAATTTCTTACTTGGGCATGGTTACGCTTCATTCTCAAACATGGTGCTACACTGTTACATGGATGCATTATGCATTCTGATAAAAAAATAACCTAGATTTGAGAGCATTGTCATCCAGTCAAACCGAAAATAATTGCAGTAAATGGAAAGATTTTTATTGCAATTTCTTTCATTTTATTAATAAATGTCATCACTGTAGCAAAAGATTACAAAAATCACATCAAGCTCAGATATCATAATAGTGTAATAAATAAACAAAGTCATAGGTAATAATAACAACAAAAATAAGATATCATAAGTTCATTAGTGTAAGAGAAAGGAGTTATTATGTTATAGTACTTATAATTGGATAGCCCTTATAATCAAAATTGGTTTAAAATGGAAGTGGTAAAGAAATATAATAATTGCAATTAAAAACACTTCGGAGCCTATAAATAATGAAGCAAGAAGGTTTAACACGCCTTTAACTGTTTCTTCCCAATAAATGATTTCAACATTTGTTTTTCTGACTTATATTAGAAATAAATATTGAAGTTGCGAAGTTGCGAAAGACTAAGGAAAAAAGTCGTGAAGTGGCACCGTAAAATATTTAAGCGTTGCGAAGTAATCGCGAAATTGGAGGAGGGGGGGGGGGGGGGCTAAATCAGCCCCCCCCCCCCCCCCCAGTCTTTTTAGGGTTAACACGCCTTTAACTGTTTCTTCCCAATAAATTATTTCAACATTTGTTTTTTTAACTTACATTATATTAGAAATAAATAGTGAACATTAAAGTGATCAATTAACTTTGTAACATTCAACCAAAATCACTTGGAGCTTACACTTCTCTTGTAGTACGTTGTTGTTTGGCTTGTGGTAACAGAAGACTGAAATGGGTTTTGAATGTTCAAATGTCTATATAAGTATGGAGATAATTAAGAAAAAAAATGTGTTGACCTTAGTCAAGAGTATCCAAATTTGGATACTAAATCCTCCATAGCATCCACATTTAGATACTTCACACGAAAGATCGGGATAGAATTAGACATCAATTTATTCTTAAACATTATTCCTTTTCTATGAAAATCTCACATATCATTCTTAAGAATCTTACAATGATATTGGTATATGAGTGAAGTCTCAAATATCACTTTTGGGAAAACATATAAATATTAATGGATCACTTTAATGTGTACACATTATGCAAACAAAGTCCCAAATCTTTACTACATGTAGTACAATACATGTCTTTGCAACAACAACAAAAATATATTAAGTGTGGTTATATTTTCATGAAAAAAAGTAAATGTAAGTTTAATTTATGTTTAATACATTGTTTATGAATTTTGTTGAATACATTAGTTATGAATACATTTGGTTACGAATTTCATTAACAAAGTACATGTGTAATTTATGTTGAAGATGTTGAAGATGTGAATTTAATTATGTTAAACTACAAACAAAATTAATTAAACATGATAATTCTTTAGATTATAAAATAGTTCATGTCTGCATGATAAAGGAAGTATATACACAAAATGCTGCTTTACAAAGGTTGTGTAAAAGTGCACAAAATATCTTTCTATATCATGTTACAGGCTTCTTTGTTTTGATGAATACACTACAATAGTTAGCGAGGAAACAACATCACCTAATAGGCTCTTAATTATACAAATCTATGAAACTGAAATTAAATATATGCGACTGAATTTATGGAGTAGAACAGTTTCACAACCTAACTAAGTGGCTTCTTCCGCTTAACTAGCGGGTGGCATATTTAGATTTAATTGCTATTTCATAAACTTTCACCCAGATGAATACAAAAATCAACATAAGCAAACTATACAAGCATAATTTCAAGAAAAAAATAATTTTAAACATAATTTCATTAAAAAAAACATGATTTTAAACTTAGAACTAATGAATGTTGTTCTTCTAAGTTTCGGCAATTTCAAGCTTAAAGTTAATGGATTTGCTGATCGCATGACGCTTATCATTTCTGTTGAATACATGATTTGGAAATATCATTACATGAACTTGCTAGCAAACACGCCACCAAATCATAAAATAATACTTAATCTCTTTTTTGCAAAGATGCTACTTAAAACACTTACACCATGTATGAGTACAAAATGTAAAACTTTGTCAATCATATCACATAGCCTACTTGTAGTTTTGGATGAACACTACTTAGCAGCATTGCATTTCAGTACAACTTTCTGTGAACAAAAACCATTACCAAATACACTCATAGTTATACAGATATCATTTTGAAAAGTTAGAAACAATGAATGTTGTTCTTCTAAGCTTTGGCAATTTCAAGCTTAAATTGAATGGAATTGCTGATCAGCCTGATCACATGATGCTTATTATTGTTGTTGAATACATTATTTAGATATGTCATAACATGAATTAGCTAGCAAACACCACCACCACATACATATGAATTTATGAATACTTACCATTGCAAAGGTGCTCAATAAAACACTTACACCGATATGTATCACTTATAACTGTCAAGTAATGTACAAGTCCATGAAAAGAATTGCAAAAGATTTGCAAGAAAATACATGATGATACAAATTAAATATCCTATTTTACATAAAGGCACCAAAATACACCTCATTTAATTATTAGCAACCTGACATTTCCTTTGCAGATAGACATGAGAGAAAGAGTAATGTTGCATTGAATTAGAAATAGAGTAATTGTAATAAATTGAGAAATAGGTTCTACATATACACCGAAAATCAGATCTGAAGATAAACAGGGCTATTTGACAAACTAAACAAATATAACCAAATATTTACAGGTGTTTTCTAATGTAAAAAGGGTCTGTTTTAAATAAAACACATGAACAAAATTATGCACCCTTTTCCTTGACAAGGTACCTAAATGTCTGCAAAGATATTGTACAAAATGTTTTTGTAATTAAAACTAAGTCTACATAAATATGACGCCGCTGAGCCGCATTAGTACTATTGATACATCAAATTCATAAACTGCTTAAATTTTGAATCAAGTTAATTTCAGTACTGTAAAATTTTCTTGCAATTTGCACAACACTCGGATTTCTAGCAATTGCTGCTATAGAACACACAAAGGAAAACAAACGATAAACCTACATGCACTTAAATTTCATATGCAAAAACCGATATATGCCATTGTTACCTTTTTTTTAAATGAAGCTATCATTAAAAAAAAAAAAAAAAAAACAATGTCTGATTAAAAGTATCACACATATTCTCATTCGTAATGTTAGTATGTTTACTCATCAGTTCATCTCAAAATAGGTAAAAATTGCTTAATTGTTTTTTTTGCAAATACACCCTTCACTTAGTTACTATTAGAAGAAAGGTTCTTTTCAAATTGTAGAAAAGAGAAACAAAATATACTTTATGTATACTTTTTAAATACTAACATTTCTACTAATTGCCGATCTGAAACACACAATTAATTATGATACAAGGTGCAAAGTACTTAAAGGGGTAGTACAGTTTTGGTAAGGCTGAACTTTAGTAACCAAACCTGGACAGTAACATTATAAACTAATAGTTATAACTCCACCATGCTCGAAAGGTATACAAAATTACAAACGACTAAGTAAAAAGCCCGTTATCATTAAAAAAGAGAGCCATTAAAACACAAGAGGGCGCTTTCTACAAAGGCATTGTTTTCAACCATTTTAAGATATCTTACTTCAAGAACAAGAAATCTCCTTGATAATGGAAAAGAAATCAATGATTTTTCCCAAAGAGTTTAGGTTTCAAAACATTGTTGGTTATTCACTGGAGAAACTACTGGCTTTCCATGATTTTAAGTCCAACTTATAGGCCCGGATTCATAAAGGAGGTTTATACAAACCATGGTTAAAACCATGCTCTACATCTATGGAGTGCTACTCGTATACAAGTAAAACAATGTCTAATTTCTAATTATATGACTGTTAGAGCTTGCTAACCAGGAAATTTCACCATCTGAGAAGACAAACATTAATTTGGTGCATTTAGTAAATGTGTACCATTAACATTGTTAACAAGTAAGGAGTTTACATTCTTTCTCCATCAGTTTACAAATGGCACTCCGTATATGTAAACCATTAACCATGGTTTGTACAAACCTCCTTTGTGAATCTGGGCCAATATCTTTGTGAAAGGTGGCCCCCCGAAATAAACTTAAATTTAACAAAATGACTAATTGTAAATCGTGATTTGTTTGCGTCTGTCATTAGCGTAGCTAGGGGAAGGGGGGTGAGCAATTAGGCACATGTGCCCCCAAAATAATTTTACATAACACAATACCAAACGTGAGGGTGAAAGTTCTTTAACATTTAAATAAAGTGATGTTCAGAGTGTGCCCCCGCCCCTTCTCCTCCACCCCCACCCCCCCCCCCAAAAAAAATGAATAAAAAATAATAATGTGCATGCTCCCTCCCCAATCAGATCAATTCAAACATGCAAGGCCACTGGAGTCTTTATTCTATATCCCCACTTGACAAACAAGCAATCACACCCTCCTCAATAATCCCAGGTAGCCGGCCATCGTTGGACCATCGTTGGACCAATGCTGGCAATTTTGTTCGCAACGTTGCTCCGTTGACTGGCAATGTTGGACCAGCGATGTGTGCATACGCCCAAATGGCGCTGGTACGACGTTTGATCCATCGTTGGTCCAACAAGATGGTCCAACGTATTATGGGTTTTGAGATTTTAACTTAGATCAACTTTGGTATCCAACCAGATTTCAACATCCAATGAGTTGCGAGATTCCAACATTGATCCAACGTTGGACCAATGTTGGTATCCAACCAGATTTCAATATCCAACGAGTTGCGAGATTCCAACGTTGATCGAACGTCGGCTTGCTACCTGGGATGTTACCACAGGAAACCTTTAGAGCATAGTCTCTTTCTGCAATGGTCTTGCAATGGGACCATAGTCATATAGGGTTACTGTTACTAGATCATCATGTGTGCATCATCACGAGTGTTGTGGAATATTGGTTAGGGCCTTCGTCTTTTAATGTGCGAGTCGTGGATTCAAGTTTCTTACTTGGGCATGGTTACGTTTCATTCTCGAACATGGTACTACACTGTTACATGGATGCATTGTGAAGAAAAACAACCTAGATCTGAGAGCATTGTCCTTTTGTGAATCAAGTCAAGCCAAAAAATAATTGCAGTGAATGGAAAGATTTTTATTGCAATTTCTTTCATTTTATTAATAAATGTCATCGCTGTAGCAAAAGATTACAAAAACCACATCAAGCTCACATATTATATAGCATTATAGTGTAATAAATAAACAAAGTCATCAATAACAATAACAAAAACTAAAGAAGTTATTGATGTCAATAGTACACTGATAAGTATGAAATCATAAGTTTATTAGTCTAAAGCTCGGCACAGACAGAGCCGACTCGACCCGATCCGACTGGTTTTCAGTCAGGCTATAGTCAGTTTCGCTCAATCGGAGCCAATTCAACATGTTCAATTGGCCTCGAATGACCTCCGACTGGCACTTGACTGGCAAAACCGGAGTCATGAGTCAACGCATACCGAGTTAATCAGGCTGAAAACCAGTCGGATCGGGTCGAGTCGACTCTTTCTGCGCCGGGCTTAAGAGAAAGGAGTGATTATGTTATAGTACTTATTGGATAGCCCTTATAATCAAAATTGGTTCAAAATAGAAGTAGTACAGAAATAAAATAATTGTAATTAAAAACACTTCGGAGCCTATAAATAATGAAGCAAGAAGGTTTAACACGCCTTTAACTGTTTCTTCCCAATAAATGATTTCAACATTTGTTTTTCTAACTTATATTAGAAATAAATAGTGAACATTAAAGTGATCAATTAACTTCGTAACATTCAACCAAAATCACTTGGAGCTTACACTTCTCTTGTAGTACGTTGTTGTTTGGCTTATGGTAACAGAAGACTGAAATGGGTTTTGAATGTTCAAATGTCTCTATAATTATGGAGATAATTAAGAACAAATTTGTTGACCTTAGTCAAGAGTATCCGAATTTGGATACTAAATCCTCCATAGTATCCAAATTTGGATACTTCACACAAACGATCGGGATAGAATTAGACATAAATTTATTCTTAAGCATTATTCCTTTTCTATGAAAATCTCACATATCATTCTTAAGAATCTTACAATGATATTGGTATATGAGTGAAGTCTCAAATATCACTTTTGGGAAAACATATAAAGTTAATGGATCACTTTAATGTGTACACATTATGCAAACAAAGTCCCAAATCTTTACTACATGTAGTACAATACATGTCTTTGCAACAACAACAAAAATATATTAAGTGTGGTTATATTTTCATGAAAAAAAGTAAATGTAAGTTTAATTTATGTTTAATACATTGTTTATGAATTTTGTTGATTACATTAGTTATGAATACATTTGGTTACGAATTTCATTAACAAAGTACATGTGTAATTTATGTTGAAGATGTTGAAGATGTGAATTTAATTATGTTAAACTACAAACAAAATTAATTAAACATGATAATTCTTTAGATTATAAAATATTTCATGTCTGCATGATAAAGGAAGTATATACACAAAATGCTGCTTTACAAAGGTTGTGTAAAAGTGCACAAAATATCTTTCTACATCATGTTACAGGCTTCTTTGTTTTGATGAATACACTACAATAGTTAGCGAGGAAACAACATCACCTAATAGGCTCTTAATTATACAAATCTATGAAACTGAAATTAAATATATGCGACTGAATTTATGGAGTAGAACAGTTTCACAACCTAACTAAGTGGCTTCTTCCGCTTAACTAGCGGGTGGCATCTTTAGATTTAATTGCTATTTCATGAACTTTCACCCAGATGAATACAAAAATCAACATAAGCAAACTATACAAGCATAATTTCAAGAAAAAAAATAATTTTAAACATAATTTCATTAAAAAAAAAACATGATTTTAAACTTGGAACTAATGAAAGTTGTTCTTCTAAGTTTCGGCAATTTCAAGCTTAAAGTTAATGGATTTGCTGATCGCACGACGCTTATCATTTCTGTTGAATACATGATTTGGAAATATCATTACATGAACTTGCTAGCAAACACGCCACCAAATCATAAAATAATACTTAATCTCTTTTTTGCAATGATGCTACTTAAAACACTTACACCATGTATGAGTACAAAATGTAAAACTTTGTCAATCATATCACATAGCCTACTTGTAGTTTTGGATGAACACTACTTAGCAGCATTGAATTTCAGTACAAGTTTCTGTGAACAAAAACCATTACCAAATACACTCATAGTTATGCAGATATCATTTTGAAAAGTTAGAAACGATGAATGTTGTTCTTCTAAGCTTTGGCAATTTCAAGCTTAAATTGAATGGAATTGCTGATCAGCCTGATCACATGATGCTTATTATTGTTGTTGAATACATTATTTAGATATGTCATAACATGAATTAGCTAGCAAACACCACCACCACATACATATGAATTTATGAATACTTAAATCTCTCCTTTGCAAAGGTGCTCAATAAAACACTTACATCGATATGTATCACTTATAACTGTCAAGTAACGTACAAGTCTATGAAAAGAATGGCAAAAGATTTGCAAGAAAATACATGATGATACAAATTAAATATCCTATTTTACATAAAGGCACCAAAATACACTTCAATTAATCATCAGTAAACGGACATTTCCATTGCAGATAGACATGAGAGGAATAGTTGTGTTGCATTGAATGAGAAATAGAGTAATTGTAATACATTTAGAAATAGGGCTATACAGGGTGTCTCAGAAAGAATGCTACACCTACGATCGTTAATTTCATCAACACCATCGACCAAATGTCATTGTTTTTTGTTTGATTGGGTAGAACATTCTTTTTCCAACAAAAATGATACCATGAGGGCAATTCCGTATGAGAGAAGGCAAAAACACCACATCTCAAAGTTGAGCAATCTTCCCTAAATCAAACTGTTATCAATAGAGGAAAACTTGAATTTTAGGAAACTGAAAACCGTTTGTATATAGCTCGATTGGTTTTTCAAATATTTCTGCTTGAATTGAACAGAAATTTATGACCTTTTATTCATAAATCAGCTTCATTTTGTGAAAATAAAGTGAATCTTTTAATTCAATGACTGTTTCTGCTCATTTTCTCATATTTTCCATACGATGTTGTAACAATCACAAATTGTAAAGCATGGGCAGTAACTTCATTGCATATTTTTTTGAGACATTTTGTTAATCTATGCACATTTGATCGTAATTCCGTTACGATAAAACGTTTTAAGTTTTTCTCAATATCTTATTACTTGTTCTTTAGTCATGTCATTGTGAATTCTCTTCCTTCACCATAGTCCTAAGAACTTCCAACATAATTTTCTGAAATAATGTCACTACTTTTTCTAAAAATGGCGTAACAGTATTAGTAATTCCGTTACGTAACGGAATTACATGCACATGGTTTGTAAGGTATTGAATGATATTGCTGAAAATAACATTTTTTCTTGTTCTGAATGTAGAAATACCCTTTAAATAGCATGAACTGTAGCCATGTAGACAATAAGTCATTATACATACATGTACTGTACAATGTTGCTTTATGTGACTCATTACCTCACATGCTTCATATTGCATCAATGGTGATTTAACTAAATTGATACACGATAGATAATTACTCTAATTTCTCCATGAACATAATAGAGATGATAATGTTCTATCATTAAATTAGTTTCCAGCAAGACCCACTTGACTGAAATTATGAAGATGCAGCAGATTCATGTTTGTACTTTAGAAAGGGAAAAACGAAAACAATAACAAAAATTTAAAAATATCCAGTAATTAGTATGACACTGGTTCTACATTTATTTTCTAACATTAATTTACATTGATGTATTTTAAGATATAAATCATACCTTCAACTTTCAAGGAGATTTAATATTAATAATTTTATATGTAGATTTGAATATCATTGATCAGTTAAGGGCTCATAACTCACCATTAATTATGTAAATTTGTATTAAACTGAAGCATATAAAATCAAACATAAATACAGAATATAGGCTTCAAGATATTCAAAACTATACATAATACAGGCTAAGATATGTTTTATTCATTATCATAAAGTCAGAATTCATCGAGTGTTCAGTGTGCTTCTGTATGCAGATCAAAGAAGATGTACAAAGTATTTGCATTTTCAAATGGGAATTCCTAAAGGTGTCTTTCATTTTTTGCAGTTCGATTTTTATATTTTATATATGCCAACTTTTTGTATTTGGATCATACATGTTTATATCCGTACATGTATTTCATGAAATGAATGAAAACGCATTCTAAATTGATTTGAGAGTAAATTAAGATCACTTTAGGATGAATTTTTAAAAGAATAATTTTAGAATATAACAAGAGTTTATATAACAAATCTCAACAAATCTCGATTTGTTTGTAATTCTGTTACGCACACACATAAATTCAGGATTTGTTCTGGTCCTTATGTAAGAGTTTAACAATTCATACATTGTTTAAACAATGCATACAAATTAACAATGCATACAAATTCTTTACTATAGACTGTACGCAGAAAAATGTAACCAAGAAATTGCATATTCATGGGTGGATTTCACAAGCGTAATTCCGTTACAGTGACATTCGCTTGTCTTAAGGTAATTTCAGAGGTTAAAATAGATCATTTCTGGAAAAAAGATGTACCAAATTCAAGTTTGTAACTTAAATGATAAGTTTTTATTACCAATGAAGAATTTTTTGTGGTAGCTTTTGCAGAAAATCATTACAAAGTTAGTGTTGAATAAAAGACCCCTTTCCGTTATGATTGTATTTTGGTCTCCTGACGCTACAGTGTTATAGATTTGTACCTCTAGTACCCCTGCCAGTTATTAAAGTAAGTTGTAAAAACTGTGGAAGTGAAAGGAATTTTAAATATGATTAAGAAAACAGAGCTAAAAATCACTTATAGTCATTCTGTAACAGTGGAATTGCCCATTCACAATGCATTTCCATTCACACAGATTTCCAATATTCAGGAAGTTTACGAGGCTTTATAGCATTGAAAGTTGAATTATTTGACCTGTTTGTGATTTTAAATTGTTTAAATGTTTCTTGATATTGATGATGTGTAGTTCTTTAGCATGTCACATAATGTAGGTACTTTTTTTTTTTTTTTACTTTGGGTTTTTTCACAATTTAACCATTTTTCTTGAAGCAAAGGAAAAATTAAAAAATGTTGCTATTTTTTACTTCAAATATGGTTATTATTGTCAAATTATTGATTTTTGAAAAGTATTGAAGCTAAAATGTGAATTTTTTGTTGTTCATGTACCGATTTGTGGAAAAGTT
Organism: Echinarachnius parma; assembly: GCA_037951105.1. Classification (NCBI taxonomy): domain Eukaryota; kingdom Metazoa; phylum Echinodermata; class Echinoidea; order Clypeasteroida; family Echinarachniidae; genus Echinarachnius; species Echinarachnius parma. The sequence goes on from JBAMJV010008757.1 coordinate 18,854, forward strand.
GATCCCACTGCTCAAGTTGTGTAATTCCGTTACACACTTTAGTGGACATAGTTTCTAGGATTTTTCTTTCATTTAATTGATGCAATCCTTTTTAATTTCTTGCCTAGTAATATGAAGCTGAAAATAAACCGAAATAAAGCTGGAGTTTAGCAATATTTTTTTCAAATTTCATTCTTATTTGTATTTTGGCCATATTTTCATTTATTTTACACATAACAAGTTCAAAAATTGCTTTACAGATATGTCAAATTATGGTTTATATTCAAGTGCTAGATAGCCTTGATGTTTGCATTAGCATGTAAGAAAAGTTGAGTGCAAAATAATTGAGTTTTCCTTGTAACTTTCAGAGATGTAATTCCGTTACAAATTTGTGTAATTCCGTTACAGTGGTCTTTTTTCAAAAAAGTGAATTTGTGAACTTATCATGGTGTTGTTTATGCACGTAATTGTTCCAAAATGAAGTTGACTTTATCAAGATAGAAAACATACATAAAATCAGTTTCAAAGTGTCTTATATTTCAGAGAAACTCAACGCAAACTTGTAGCAAAAAAAAAACTCCATTCTCCGGTAATTCCGTTACGGTCACACATATTGGTCTAGTGTGCAACAACACATGGAAGATATAAAACCATTTCCCTATCATGTTGTAGCCTGGTTACCCGTGCAACTTATATAAGTATCAAAATTTACTTAAGTCATGAGAATATTGCACAGGGAATGAAATAATGAGCAAAAAACGTCTCTGAATGTAATTCCGTTATGGTGGAATTGCCCATGAGCATTGATTTTGGGTAAGGCGTCTGGATCCTAGGGCCATTTGTCTGAGGCAATGTCGTTTCCTAAATTTGCTACTTTTTCGTCTCCAGCGATCCTCAGAACACTGAGACATTCTCGCCCCACGGCCTCCCATAGACAGAAGAACCGCATGACTCCGCTCCCTTTGTTAAAGAAGACAATAACCCCGTACGGTATGGCTCACATTGTCTATGGGAGGCCGTGGGGCAAGAATGCCTCAGTGTTCCGAGGATCGCTGGAGACGAAAAAGTAGCACATTTAGGAAACGACATTGCCACAGATAAATGGCCCTAGGATCCAAACGCCTTACCCAAAATCAATGATCATGGTATCATGTTGTTGGAAAAAGAATGTTCTACCAAATCAAACAAAAAACAATGACATTTGGTCGATGGTGTTGATGAAATTAACGATCGTAGGTGTTGTATTCTTTCTGAGACACCCTGTATACATTATACACCGAAAATCAGAACTATCAGATCTGAATATAAACAGAGCTAATTGACAAACTAAACAAATATAACCAAATATTTACAAGCATTTTATAACGTAAAAAGGGCTGGTTTTAAAAGTCGATAAAAGACATGAACTCAATTATGCACATTTTTCCATGACAAGGTACCTACATGTAAATGTCTGCAAAGATATTGTACAAAATGTTTTTTAATTAAAACTAAGTCCATATACATATGACGCCGCTGAGCTGCAGTAGTACTATTTATACATCAAATTCGTAAAGTGAATAAATTTTGATTGAAGTTAATTTCAGTACTGTAAAATTTTCTTGCAATTTGCACAACTCTCGGATTTCTAGCAATTGCTGCTATAGAACACACAAAGGAAAACAAACGATAAACCTACATGCACTTGAAAATTTCATATGCAAAAACCGATATATGCCATTGTTACCTTTTTAAAAATGAAGCTACTATCATTAAAAAAACAACGTCTGATTAAAAGTATCACACATATTCTCATTCGTAATGTTAGTATGTTTAATCATCACTTTATCTCAAAATAAGTTAAAAATTGCTTAATTGGCTTTTTGCAAATACACCCCCTCCACTAAGTTACTATTAGAAAAATGTTATTTTCAAATTGTAGAAAAGAGAAACAAAATATACTTTCTGTAAACTTTTTAAATACTAAAATTTCTACTAATTGCTGATCTGAAACACACAATTATTTATGATACAAGGTGCAAAGTACTTAAAGGGGTAGTACAGTTTTGGTAAGGCTGAACTTTAGTAACCAAACCTGGACAGTAACATTATAAACTAATAGTTATAACTCCACCATGCTCGAAAGGTATACAAAATTACAAACGACTAAGTAAAAAGCCCGTTATCATTCAAAAAGAGCCATTAAAACACAAGAGGGCGCTTTCTAAAAAGGCATTGTTTTCAACCATTTTTCATACAAAATTATGCATGTGATGTTTTTTTTTAAATAATGATTAAATAGAGAGATCAACAACTATTTTTAAAACGCTTTTGAAAATTTTTGAAAAAGTGCAAGCATTTTTTTAATTTTTGGAAAAAATCATCTAATTATTTGGGCCCCAAATAATTAAAAGATCAGATATACATGTATTTAGTGATATTTCAGATGTTTCTGGGTCGACTTTGACCACATAAAGTTAATTCTGCCATTAAAATTGCATGTTCTCTCAAATTCGACACTCAGTTTTTCATTACCTCACAAAAAAATTGTGATGTGCAGCGCCCTCTCTACCAAAACTGAACTACCCCTTTAACAGAAAGGTATTTGAAGTTACATAAATTATGGATTCTTTTAACACACATATCATCACCCGTTGCAGAAAGAGAGTCAGACACAACCGATTATAAGTAACAATTAATTGTAAGTCAGATCATGTGTTCTAAATGCACAAATCTGATCGGTTGAAACACACATATTTTCTGACTTACAATCGATTGAATCTCTTTCTCCAACAGGACCATAGTCTATTTTACAAATAAGCAAACAAATATAATATGCTATGAAATTGTGAGTTATCACAGATACACATTCCTTTTTTTTGTTTAAGTTGGCAAACAAAGAAGAAAAAGACAAAAGACAATTCATATTTCCTATCTACTAGCAAACAACTACACAAATTTGAAAACAATCACTTACAGTAGTATGATATAAGTGATTTAAAAGGAATATTTTGTCTTTGCAAACTTGATTAGGTTGGCAGCATCTTTAGTTACTGCCAAATGTTGGAATAAAAAAGCGCCATGTACTATTTTATTTACAAAGCTAGAATACAAACATTTAGAAGAAACACATGTATACAGTCAATCAATTCGTAGAAAATTGTTTGTTAAAAACCATGTTGGATATTTGGCAAGTGATTATTTGAAAAACAGTTGTACTGCAGTATCTAAGTAAATTTGGTCCAAAAATCAAGGCATCGTGCAAAAAAAGGGTTTTCTTCTCAGATATTAAAGAGTGACATATTTTGGACAGAGAAAATACATTGATTATCAAAAGGTAAAAACATGCGAATATGTTTACATCACAGAAGCAGCAATACGAATGACAGATTTTTGCAATGATCGATATCAAAGACATTGGAATACATGGTCCAAGCACTTAGGTTTGAATGATTTTTAAATTTTATTTATAATAATAATAATAAACCATTTTTATATAGTGCATAACACATATAGTGATTAAACATGTCCCTATGCGCTAACTTACTTGTTGGATTCAAATCAGGACAAACAATGAAACAATGACTGGGATGTGCATATTCAGGAATTTCCTGCTCATCTTTGGTGTAGGGGTGATAAAGAGATCATACCAGGGGGGTGTTTCACAAAGATCCTATGTTGAATTTAACTCTAAGTTGGACTTAAAAAGTATGGAAAGCTGTTCGTTTCTTTGATTTTTTGTGTGTAAAAGTCCTTTAAAAAGGCCTAAAATGTTTTTTTTTCAAATCACTTATATTTTTCTATTATCAAGGAGATTTAATGTTCTTCATGTAAAATTCATGACAAGTCTAGAATACTTGCATGTGTGCCTATGAATGTATTTTATTTCAAGGCTACAAATGGCTTTCCATACTTTTTAAGTCCAACTTAAAGTTAAGTTCAACTTAGGATCTTTGTAAAACACCCCCCAGGAATTGATTTAGGGGGCACATTCTTCTTTGTTACAGAGGACAAACCCCTGAACAACTAGGACATCGGGACCATGACATTTAGTTTGTTATAACAGTGTGTAGAAACAAGTAAATGTAAAGCTTTGATCAGGAACATATGCATGTTATAAAAGGGTTTTGTTTAATTATATCAGAGCTCTTTACAACAAGGTTCTTCACTCCACTATGTAACTCACATGTGTACTCTTTGTCCTTCATTCGCACTATCAAACTATCAATGCAATGAAGATGGATCCAGCAGCCGTCCAATCACTCGATGCCTTTAAAATGGCACTTTACTAGGAAGTCAGTATCTAGCATACAACCACCCCCACCCTTGTTGTTTTTGTTTGTTTTGTTTCCTTCTGTTTGATTGTGTGTCCATCGTCGACTGCATGTGCACCATGCAGCAGTGTGTTAATCTTCATTCATATTGTATAGAAGAAGATATTCCACTGCATCATCTTTAAAGGGGTCCACCATGCAGAGAACAACACAGGCTTACTTGTTTGAGTACCATTATTTTGTATTAAATAGAGGTCCAACATATTGTAAAGGGTTGTGTGAGTGTGTCAATTTGGAGGCTATAAAACTCATTCATACTAGAGACAATATCTATCCATGATGAGTTTTAAAATTATACAATTTTTCTGGAAACCTATTTTTCTGAACTTTTCAGTGGAATAGACAACTAAAAATTATCATCTTGCATTGATCATTATCTTGGAGTAACATTCGGTGTTGTACTGCGTTGGTCAAAGTACTTATTCAGAAGCCTGTTTCCGCCTCTCCCCCTGTTGTTCCTTCCTCGGCCCCTCTCTGTGGCTTGGCAGCTTGATTGGGGTCCCTGTAGCAGATGAAAGAGAGAAATGAGACATTTGTAAAAACGGTAATAATTATGTAAAGTCAAACCTGTGTATAGTGAGCACCTATCAACCCGTTCAGGACTGGTCCCGAAAATACTCTGGCAGGAGTCTATGGAGAATGCATGTTATAGCTAAATCAGTCCGTCCTGAACGGGTTACAGGAAACATGAAAAGTGGGAACTGAAAAGAGATGACTCCTATAGTCGGGTTCCATAACATTATCGTTACATTTGTAATATTTCTAATATTTGTTTGAATATTTGTCAACCATTAAAGACACCTACATTTGGTTTCTACGACTCCCAAAGTTCAAGCATAACTATCTTTAAAGGACAAAAAAGGAATCTTCTCTTTCTCAATAGGCGATTTTGTGAGTCTCTCCTTCCCTGATTATGACTGCATGGTCTCAGAGACATGTTTTAGGTCGTGTGCCTGGTGGTTTATCGTTAACCGTGGCAGCAGTTGCCACAACTATTGATTATCTTATTGTTTATTATATCCTCAATACTATCATGTTAACCAAACTACTGGGCTAAGCTCGAAAGACGATGTACAATTTATCAGCAAAACTAAACCGAACACAAAAAGTAACTACCCCCGTAAACAACTGCTCATAATTTCATATCCAAGAATCATTTTGAGATTTTGTCCCGCCAAAATATTTCTATGGCAGTTCGGAAAACAATGTGTAAGAGCTAACCATCAATCCATGGTTGAGTAAGCACACATTAAAGAGAAAATTGTCATATTTAAACATATGTAAAAGTAATATTATTATTGCAGTTTATTGAGTATTGAGAAATTTCAAATTGCACTGTTTTACAATTGCAATTAATCATTTAACCAAATGTGCCATTAACAAATAAAAATGGATGAAATATCAAACAGCATTATTTCACAAACCATAATCAATACATTAACTCACATGTGCTGTTTCACAACAATGTACAGGCATGCGCAAGTTCTTGTGACTTTTGAATTAGGTCATTTTGTCTTTAAGCTGTGCTCATTCAGCCATAAAGTGATAAATATCTCTGATTTTGACACAAAATGAACATAACAACTGTGGAAATATCATGGTACATCTTGAAACAAATATCACTTATGAAATTATGAGCAGTTAGGGGGAAAGTTAATTCTGTGTTTGGTTTAGAATAACTAGCTATGAATTTTCCTCGTTGTGAGTTTGCTCCTTACCTTATGATGACAGCATCATCAGAGGGCCTTGTTTTGGGTCGTGCGCCTGGTGGCTTATCGTTAGCTGGGGCGGCAGAGGCTTGTGCTGCATCATCTACATGTACATTGACCAAGAAAGAAAACATGAAATTACAGAACAGAGAATCAGTTTTAGTGTGTACTTAGAACATACCAGCAATATGATTACACAGGGACAGTTTCTGCTGAATTGTATCTATAGTCAAAGAGAGAAAATGTGAAAAAAGGAACATAAGGGGAAAATTTCGAAGAAATACATTATGTATGTATGGGAGGGTGGTCCTTATAAAGCATCTTAAGTCGGGAAACTGACCAGAAATACATCTATTAGTTTAATTAAAGCCCTGAGCCTCCACGGCTAGTATGCTTCCCAGGGAGTTTAGAAAGTATGCAATATCATTGTGTGGGTTTGAGCTGTACCTGAAAACCATGTGTAATAATTACTTGTGCTTAGAAACCCTGTACTAAGTGCTATTACTATTATCATTAAAAGAAAAATGAGCAAAGAACATGGGGGTTCCCCAAGATTCGGACAAGAGACCTCTGGACAAGAGACCAGTGCTCTTACCAACTGAGCTAGAAAGCTCCTGTGACAACTTGTTCATCCCTGAAGCCTCTTAGTAAGTTTGAATCATAAACTTTGGCAACCCGGCAATGGGGGGGGGGGGGGGGGGGGGTCTTTATAAAGCATCTTACGTCGCAACTTCCAAAAATTATTTCAAACATAGGGAAACTGACCATAAGTACACAGTTCAAAAGCCATGAGCCTTCATGGCTAGTAGCTCCCAAGAGAGTTGAGAAAGTACGCAATTGTGTGGGTTTGAGTTGTACCTGATGACCATGAGTAATAATACTTGTGCTTAGAAACCCTGTACTAAGTGCTATGTAAAAAGAAGTTATTATTATCATTATTATCAATTGAGCAAAGAACATTCGAACAAAGATTCGAACTCCAGACCTCCGGATCGCTAGACCGGTGCTCTTACCGACTGAGCTAGAAAGATCCTGTGACGACTTGTTCGTCCCTTAAGCCTCTTAGTAAGTTTGTCCAGAATTTTAAATTTGTAAACTTTGCTATCTATTTCGACTGGATGAGTTTGTTGGTTTGTTTTATTTCCACTTTATAAATATACATCATACAAATATATATAATAAGTAACATGTATGTTTGACAAAAATGTTTCTAATTGAATTACAAGCAAAACAAATATATTGATTGGTGCCAATTCATCGTGAAAACATCATCTGCATGATTCAAAATAAGAAATACGGGGGAGAATAGATATCTTAATATGTATGTTTAGCAAGTTATTTACAAAAGAAAAAGTAGGAGACCACAGGTTGTAAGCGTAAATGCTTGATGAAGACTGTGGGCCTCGGCTCAGTTTGCAATTAGAAGAACAACCAATGTAAGAGACGTGATTAAAAATCAATTTATAATTTGTATTATAATGAGCTAAATTAATTTGGAGGGAAAATAACAAAGCACCGGTCTAGCAATCCGGAGGTCTTGGGTTCGATTCCCGGCGAAGTCTATTTTTTCTTTGCTCATTTTCAATCATTCTCAATATTTTAGTGACATGTTTCGTGCATTTGTGCATAGTGCGAAATATACATTGACTTCCAAAAGTGCATTTGAGCATAGTGAGAATATACATCAACTTCAAAAAGTGCATTTGTGCATATATTGAGAATATATGCATCAACTTCCAAAAGTGAATTTTTGCATAGTGTGCATATGGGTCAGATTTTTGAAATATGCACTTTTGGCCATTTCCAGACCTTGAGCGCTTCTATAATTTGCTGTGTCTCGCCATTAACTCCGATATACCTGTTTTTGGTCTCATATTAAATAGTATTATTAAGGCTTTCAGAAAATATATAGTTTTATATCATTTCAAACATTCGGTTTCATGCCAAAGGACCTCAAAGGTGGAAAAATAGCATAAATTGTCATTTTCCACAAAATAATGAATTTTTAAACCTGATTAAAAAAAATATGAATCAACTTTAAAGGCATTAATGTCTATATTTTCTATCTTACATTTCTTGAGCATGTATCACATAAGAATTGGCGGAAGAGCGGCATTGATATGATCTCAGCATACTTGCCAACATTTGAAAGTCAGAAAACTGAACACCCGATTGCGAGGGAGCGGAGCGACCGAGGGGGGGAGGGTGTGGGAGGGGGGTGTCCCCCCTCCCACGGTAGGGAGCTTTTGTATTTTTGGACTTACAATTACATCTGGCGCATACTAGGGCTGTAGTGAAACGGTTACACGACGGTTAACCGACCGGCATCGGCAAAAAAAAAAAATAGATGCGGTCAGAAAATGGCACGTTGAACCCTGCCAATCTATTGCTAAAGTAAAGGTATTTTACATGTAACAAAATGTTCAAATAAACAAATGGTAAGAGGGTTAATGAATAGATTAAACCTGGTAGGAGCCAAATTTAGAAGAATCATTTGTGATGAGATATCTGAAGGCTTTCATCTTGACAGCGGTTTGTAGACTAACATGGCACTGCCCTGCTGATTACAATTGAAAAAACGGACAGATATCGGATGGTACATGTATATCCGAGAAGAAAAGAAAAAGAAAAAAAGAAAAAAAAAAAAGAAAAAAAAAAAGAAAAAAAAAAAAAAAAAAAAAAAAAAAAAAAAAAAAAAATCTACTTAGTTGTCAAAACAAAAACTATTGCCAAAACTAAGGGTTGAACCCACTGAACACATTCTACAACAATTGTTGGCTAACTACTCCTGCTCGCGGAGTAACATTTTTTTGTATGAAATTATACTGGATTTCGTCACGGACGTTCTGTCGTCTGTTATCATCACTGCTATAAGCGAAGTGCATCAAAGTCATCAATTGCTGGGGTCAGTCTGATGGACTCACAGTAGGGCCACAATATTTTGCCTATTTGAATACTATCTATCAAATGCAATGTTTGGTTTGGGCCAAAAATTGATCTTCGTGAACGTCCGTGATGAAAACGAACGTCCGGCATGAGTAGACCCAATTACGAATCTGAGGCTGCTTATCTGCACGTATACACTGGTACAGCAATTTTATCGGGCAAGCAGCTAACCAAGAAGCTATATCAAGCATTTTCGAAGCCTTTTGACAACTATTTATAATACGGACGTTCGCTCACGGACGTTCGATCATGAACATTGTTCTAATAATGTTACTATGTTAAACGCTCACAGCAAGTTGATACCGTTTGATGTTGTTAGTACATTGTTATGTCTCTCATATCCCAGATAGATTTATTTCCTGCAAGTCATTTAACTGAACAAACTTATGAAATGTTGTGCTCACGGACGTTCGTTCGTCATTTATTGCCCCAAAAATCTTAGTAAAAGTTCAAGTACTGGTACAATTTGTTGACAGCAGGTGCCCCTTGTGTGTGCCTTTCGACCCAGGTCATTGCCAACCACACATGAATATGTTGATTTTTAGTCACCATCACGGAGGTTCGTTTTACATTTGATCAACTTGCTTAGCTGTTTTGTAATACCACTAGATATTATATTTACTTCCACCTGTGCAGCGTGGACATTGTATTATAGGAAGTCAAACCCCAAGATTATGATTATGCACAGTCGCAGGCCTACAAGCGAAAGAAAGCTGTTCAAAACATAAAAAAGGGGGTATATGGCGCAGTAACAAGTAACAACATTGCAACCGAAGGTCTGTGTGGAAACTGTTGCCCCACGCTCTGCAAAACTTGACTGTTGGCCCCTCCTCTGCTGCAGGCTTTGAGACTGTTTTCTCATCTGCCTGTCGGATTTAAGTCCAACTAAATGGCTGTATGGCGCAAGATTGGTGTAAGATTTATGCATTATTTTGATGACTTCATCGTAATAATACTTATAATATTGGCTGTTTTGTTATTTCTTGATATATCAAAAATATTGTTTTTGCTAGAATCATTATAATATTGTACAACTAAATTTTAGCTCGCGCAATATTTATAATAAACCATTCAAGGTTAGCCTTGTTCTTAATTATAATTGAAACATTGAAACCGGTTGGAAGACAATTAGGAAACAAGATGTTGGTCAGGAAACATCGGAAACTATCAACATGGTTATTTGCAAGATTTAACTTTGAAATATGTTATAAAACAATTGGTAATCTCTGCAAATTAGATTTAAATGTTAAACACGTTTAGTTACTTTAGTTAGCCCTTAAATAGATTGAATTTATTATATATGCGATTGTTATTACATTTTATTAAGATATTCTTTCTAAATAAAATGCAATATCAAACATGTATAATATGTTTAGCGTATAATATTTAGCGTAATGGTGTCTATGTCTAATATTTCTTTATACAAAACATAATATACATGTATGATCTAAAAAGGCATTCTTTATGTATTTATTTAAGAAATAAGTTTTACGTGTATATTATTTACTTTGCTCATGGCTTTTCCCAGCTAGCCACCTGACGTTGGGCCGATGTCGGAATTTGGTTGCCGGATGTCGGCATATCGCCGTTGGCTCGAGGTTAAAATGTCCGCCAGCCCAACATCGTCACGACGTCATTTTTGTGATATATTGGCATAAGGTCATTTTCCGACAATGGCCCAACATCATGTCATGAGATGATGTTGGGCCATTGTCGGAAAATGACGTTATGCCAATATATCACAAAAATGACGTCGTGATGATGTTGGGCTGGCGGACATTTTAACCTCGAGCCAACGGCGATATGCCGACATCCGGCAACCAAATTCCTACATCGGCCCAACGTCAGGTGGCTAGCTGGGTTGTTACCCTCAGTTTGTTTCATGTTTTGTGAAAATACATATAAGCAATTCAGCCATATGGCTGGAAAAGATAAATATATGTATTTTCAATTAATAAACCATATACGAATTGAATCGAAATACAACATACACAATCCAAAATAACAGTTTATATATGGGTCTCCCAAAGTCAAAATACATCTCAAATATATATGGCAAGGTTTTGCACATATAAAAACGTGTGATATGCATACATTAACAAATTATGTTGGCACTTACATTTATTTCTGTAAGGAATTGACTCGAGATTGGACACTTGGGTACCACTATAGGCAATTCGAGAACGTCCGTGAAATTAATACGAACGTCCGTGACATTAAGACTCATGTGAGAAACCGTATTCTGGTGACAGGAAAATGGCCTTTATTTTGATTAAACATGTTATTTATGATTGCGGAAATGTTGTAAAATCATTTATTTACAGAAGTATGGTGGCATTTCTGTTATAGAGTGCCCAACCGGGGAAAGCCGGTGTAAAATTAGGGGTTACGATTTCCACAGGTCCACTAAGAGTGATAGTTAGCAGACATTTCATTATAATCAATTCAGATAGCTAAAATCATATCAACTGATAAATTTATATGTTTTATATTGGTCTGGAGCCTGGAGGAGATTCAAATAAATGTTGTCATCAATTTCTGTAAGACTGTTCAGGCAGAGAACGTCCGTGAAATGTATGCGAACATCCGTGAAATTGCAATTAAAAACAATAATCTAAGTAAAGAGGGACCAGGCGACTTGGAAAATGCTACTTTTATATCTGACTAGGATGTATGCATAGTCTCTGGCTTAAATATAATAGGAATAGATAAATTATTATCATATTGTTCTATAAATATTAAGTCAATTCCAACCAATAATAGGACTCATTAATACGACCAGGTCCATGTAAAAACCAAACTATTTAAACAGATTTATTGCAATTTTCAAGTTTGTTTGTATAATGACCCTGTTTTAAAGCCATTTGCGAAGAATAGAAACTCTTTTTGATGAGATCAGATCATTCTGCCAACATTCTTGTTTCTAGCGAACGTCCGTGAGCGATATGGGAACGTCCGTGATGAAAACTATACTCTCTTTGGTCATGTAATTATGCAATATTATGATCTAGACAGCAATTTATCCTATTAACATGCACATTGAAGTGTTTGGTACGGGAACACGAGCGTATATAGATGCGTTCCTAAAAAATGCGGCTAAAGTAAAGCAAAGGTTCTGAATAACACATTAATTTTAAACAAACATAACAATTCAGTAAATGTTTGGACGTTTGTATTTTCTATTTGGCAAATAAAACACAATCCACGTTTGGCATACAGAGAGAAGCAAGTCTTAAGAAGTAAATTGTCAAAATATAAGCTGTATATGACAGAAAATAAATTAGATATATGGGTTCTAAATCTATATCTACATAATCCCTCACGGACGTTCGCCTTTTGGAGATGGGTTACTTCAACAGTGAATAAAAACGGAACCACATGGACTTTCCCAGTATAATGGGGTACGCCTGGAAGCTAGGATTCCATGCTTTCACATTAGATAGATGTCTTTAAATTAAAAAAATAATTTGAATTTTACCCTGTTGGGGTCGAAAAGTGCACTTTTCAAAATTCTGACCCATATACACCAACTTCCAAAAGTGCATCTTAGTGAGAAATATACATCAACTTCCAAAAGTGCATTTGTGCATAGTGAGAAAATACACCAACTTCCAAAAGTGCATAAATTGTGCGTAGTGAGAATGAACATCAACTTCCAAAAGTGCATTTGTGTATAGTGAGAATCAGCTTCCTTGACAAGCAACCTCCTCCATGTTCTCATGGTACATGTACATGCAGGGAAAAAATTAGAATTTATACTTTGGTGGCTACTTTTCAAGCTTGTCTGCATGAAAATAGCACTCTAAAATATGGTTTGCATCAAATTTTGAAAATTTACTGGGGCTCATGTATGATTTTCGGGGGCTCTTTTGGGCATTTCAGGGGCTAATTCGGATTATTTTTTCGATGGCTACTTTTCAAGCTAGTCAGCAACCCTGCATGAAAATAGCACTCTAAAATATGTTTTGCATCCAACTCTGCGTATATACTGGGGATCATGCATGCTTTTCAGTGGGTCTTTTGGGCATTTCAGGGGCCAATTCGCCCTGATGAGCCTCCGTGTATTTTTTTTCCACTGGGTACATGTACCTACCAAGCATGGGTGAGTTTTCTGCCTGTCCTGCTGGCTGGGCGCCCTGATTACCTGCTCCAGCCTTTCCCTCTTGCTTCTTACGATTCTGCTGCAACCTTGCTCTGAGCGCTGTAAAAAAAACAAAGCAACAATAACAACATGAAATTTCAGTCAAATCTGATCCAGCAACCACCTGTCTGTAGAGACCACCTTTCCTTTTGGGTGGTCTCTATTAACAGGTTTGGGTGCAATAAAGAAAACAAATATACAAGCATTTATGTCATGAATAGCAGGTCTTTGTGTGCATGTGTTTTCTGCCTGTCCTGCTGGCTGCGTACCCTGATTACCTGCTCCTGTCTTCCCCTCCTGCTTCTTGCGATTCTGCTGCAACCTGGCTCTGAGCGCTGTAAAATAACAAAGCAACAACAATAATAACATTACACTGCAGCCTGGCTCTCAGCGCTGTAAAATAACAAAGCAACAATAACAACATTACACTGCAGCCTGGCTCTCAGCGCTGTAAAATAACAAAGCAACAATAACAACATTACACTGCAGCCTGGCTCTCAGCGCTGTAAAATAACAAAGCAACAACAATAACAACATTACACTGCAGCCTTGCTCTGAGTGCTGTAAAATAACAAAGCAACAACAATAACATTACACTACAGTCAACCACCTGTCTATTTGAAAGGACCAGCTGATCATAAAGACCATTAATCGTGGCCACCTGTGAGCGGCTTTTATGTTAATGGACCTGTCTTTAGAAATATAAGACCACCTTTCGTGTCTCCCTTTTGGTGGTCTTTATAGACAGGTTTGACTGTAATAATCAAACAGTATGAACACAGAGATAGTTCTCATTGCAGTCTGGTTTAATTCAGTCAAACTTACTCTAGCTAATGCCTGTCTATAACGGCCACCTTTTCTGTCTACCGAGAGTGGCCTTTATAGACAGGTTTGACTTACACAGTCAGTTCGCATTGCAGTCTGGGTTAATACATTCAAACCTCCTTTGGAGTTCACCTGTATACAAGACCACAGCTCTGCTTTGATCTTTTATCCGTCTGATCTTTGGATCATCATGATGTCTTCTCCCTAATTTCATTATTATCCAAGTCACTCCTTGTCATTATCTGAAATTTAATTATTCTTCTCTTCAATATCATTTATTCTAAAACTTGTTGATTCTAACCAGCAGATGGCGCTGTTGGTATTTTAGCATTTTGATCTTTGGATCCTAATGTCTTCTTGCTAATTTCATTCGCACCCAACTCATTCCCACATTATCTGTTTTCATTATAAATTTTACAATTCTCTTCATCAACACGGAAGGAAACAAATATTGTACTAACTCAAACTGATTGATTCTTACCAGCAGATGGCGCTGTTTTTATTTTAAATCCTTTTGAACTTTGGAACCTAATGTCTTCTTGCAAATTTCATTCTCATCTAAGTAATTCCCTCATTATCTGAACTTTTTTCATTATAAATTTTACAATTCACTTCATAAACATGGCAAGAAAAAATATTGTTGTAACCAAAACTAGTTAATTCTTACCCGCAGAGGGCGCCGTTGGTTTTTTATCCGTCTCATCCTTGGATCGTGACGTCTTCTTGCTCGTTTCATTCTCGTACAGTTCTTCCGTCATGAGACAAGGGCAGCATGTGAGCCGACAAAAATGGCAGTAGTTGGAAAACTTGGAAGTCGCTGGGGTGTCATCTATAAAAGAGAGAAACAAATATAGTAAATGAAAAATACAGACAAGGCGATAGCCGTAAAGTGTCTCGCCCACTTGCGCGCATTCATGCAACATTGGATCTCATTTGACCTTTGACCTACTTATGTGACCTTTGACCCCAGAATATCATGGAGGCCAATATAGGGCATCTACCGATCAAGTTTGGTCACAAACAGATGGTCACAAACACAAACACAAAGCAGGGTTAGAGAGTTATTCAAATTTTTGTAAGGGTCACGGCGACGGACGGACAGATGCAATTTGGATACCTTATAGTCTCCCTCCGCCTCGGTGGGTTCGACAAAAACAGCAAATCTAAGAAAAAATGTCAAATTCAAGTCATTAATTAGCTACTCTAAAAATGCTTAAATATGTTTGAAATAATTCTTACTAAAAGAAGCTGCATCACTTTGGCAATCCCTCGCACATACCCCTTTAGAAGATAATTTCTTACCCTTCGGGTTTGTGCCAGGTTTATAACAGCTTCTGACCATCACAAGCATTGAATAGAGTTTAAGAGATAAACAACCAGCACAGGGAATTTCTAGCTCTGTCATTAAAGCACCGAGTCTAGCAGTCCGGATGTCTCAGGTTTGATTCTCAGTGTAACCCTATTTTCTTTGCTTATTTTCATTGATATAAACTGTTCCAGTTTCACTATATTTAAAAATAATAATGTTTAAATATAAATTTTGAGAGACTTACCATCAGCACTGACTGTTTTAGTGTATGTAGATCGCACCATGGTGTCTTGTAATACTGCATAATAAAGGAGAAAAGAAAGTCACTGCAGTCATATTTAAACAACAGATCATAATCATAATAAATGTATGCATTTATAATGTAATTTTTTTTAAAGACACCAAGACATCGACTGACAGGAGCAATATTAATGCTAAATATAATATTCATTAAATATAATTTTCATCTCATTTTCTTTAATCATTTCCTGTTACGTTTAGCTTGTTGCTAAATGTTAGCTTCAATTGTCAAGCAAATATACAATTTCTACCTTAACCCTAACCAGGCCGGGTTATTTTGGCTATGCTATAGCCGGGTGGGGGGGGGTGGATTCCACCCCCCCCGAGATCTCGGTCGCCGAACGCGCGGCCGCCACAAAATTTGGCACACAGATAGATTGCGACATAAATCTACAAGATTGCATTGCTAGTTTTTTGACAAATATCAGTTTCGAGTTAATTATGCAAATTTATGCAAAAATCCCCTTTTTGTCAATAAATCACTAAATATGGCTCGGAATATGCTAATTTTGTGCATGAATATTCTTTATGACCTTATTATCAGGTTTTCAACATTAAAAATTGCGACAGCCAAAAAATTCCTTATGTATTTCTTTGTTTTTTTAATTTCTTATGTATTTCTTTGTTTTTTTACTTTTTTTTTTTTTTTTTTTTTTTTGATGGAATAAATTATTAACCATTATTCAACAACTTTTAGCCCAAAATTAAATGACTGCAGTGATTAGAATGAAAAATAATGAAGGTTTTGTCTATTATAGGAAAAAATCAATTTCCATAGGATTTGTACACAAATCACAAAATTTGGCGATTTTCGGGCCAACGCTCACTTACAAAAGGTCACGTGACTTTAGAACCGTATACCCGGTCGTCGCAAATTTGGTCTCAAAAGTTGCGCAAGACTTCAATGAAAAAACTCATGAAGTCGCGCGGCAATACCTGCGCGCGTTGCGGAATTATCGCGCGAAAAGTTGAGGGGGGGTGGATTCCACCCCCCCCCCCCCCCCCCCCCCCCCGGCCTGGTTAGGGTTAAAGGGACTTTAACATTGTCCAAATTCTCAAAATTCAATTGGAATTCTAGCAGTTCCCTCATAACTTGTTGTATTCGTATTAACAATAAAAGCATGGGACAGGTATCGGTTTTTCAAATTTCCCTTTCGTCAATAAGATATTTAAGATTGAAGTGTTCAGATGTTAAATTATCCACTGGACCGTCAAAAACCGTGTACAAAGTGAGTGCAATGAGTTAGTGAATATAACTTTGCAATTTTGCTCATTACTTGGCCATATAACGTCCATTTAACTTGAAATTTTCACACAACACCCAGTGTATATATTAGATATAACAACAATGTACATTGTATCAACCACTCATCACTTTTTGTACATGTCAACAAAATTACTAACTCCCTTTAAATGATATGGCAACCAAACTATATGATGTAATGTTGACTTGACCCCGGGAAATCGGCAAAGTGCTAGAGTCCTGCATACTTACACTTTTTGATCCAGATTATAAGACCCACTAGAGCAGCCAGAAAGAGGAGGACTAGTATAACAATGACCACGATAGTTACAGCGCCCAGGCCCCCACCTCCTGTATAAAGGGATGAGAAAAGATAACACAATACATGATAATAATAATAATGATATTTATTCAACAAACAAAAAGTCACGTTCGCAGCTACAAGCTGAATTGAACTGGCATGTACAATCAAATTATGCAATGGTATTTTACAAACATCAAAAAACTGAGAAAACATCACAAGGTATTATATAAATTTAATTACTTAATACGTATGCAATTTAATAAATTGAGTCAAAATAGAAATATTACAAAGTTTGTGTGGGCATAACAATTTCAAATTTGCCAATGTCACAAATTAAACTAGATGGATCTTCGATTGCGCACAATCGAAAATTATGCCTCCGCTATCACGCAATTTTAATATCAAGCCCAAATTAACATGCACTGATTTAATTTTTACAAATATTTTTCATATACATGTATTTTGAGTCCTGTGACCTTGACCATATGACCCCACTCTTTGATGGCTCCTAAAAAACATTCAGGTACCAAGTTTGATTGAAATCTGACATTTAGTTCTTGAGATTTTGGCATTACAAGCTTTTTTGCATGTATAATGAATCCCGTGACCTTGACCTCAACCTCATGACCCCAACATCTTATGGCTACGTTGACTCTTTATGATACATTCAGGTACCGAGTTTGATTGAAATCTGACATTCAGTTCTTGAAATTTTGCCATTACAAGCCATTTTCGCATATTGAGTCCTGTGACCTTGACCTTTGACCTCATGACCCCCCAAATCTAATCAGATCAGTGGCATCCCGATATGTACATTCATACCAAGTTTGAAATTGATCCGTTACCCGGTTCTTGAGATATCGCAAGAACGAGGCATTTTTGCACATACATTGAGTCCTGTGACCTTGACCTTTGACCTCATGAACCCCAAAATCTAATCAGATCATTGCCACCCCAATATCTACACTAATACCAAGTTTGAATTTGATCCGTCAACCAGTTCTTGAGATATCGCGAGAACGAGGCATGTTTGCATATATATTGAGTCCTGTGACCTTGACCTTTGACCTCATGACCCCTAAAATCTAATCAGATCATTGTCACCCCAATATGTACACTCATACCAAGTTTGAAATTGATCCGTCAACTGGTTCTTGAGATATCGCGAGAACGAAAACGGGACGGACGGACGGACAACCCGAAAACATAATGCCTCCGGCCACTTCGTTGGCGAAGGCATAAAAACATGTACATGTATGTCGATTTAATTATCCTTGGGTTAGTGCCTGGTTTATATAGCTTCTGACTATTCGAGCAATGAAAAGGGTTTCATGGGAACGTCCCCCATTCAAGGGTATTTGTGGCTCGATGGTTGAGCACCGTTCTAGCAATCAAGAGGTCTCGGGTTCGATTCCCGGCAAAACCTATATTTGTCTTTGCTAATTTTCAATCATTTGCTATCAAATAAACAAAGACACACACGCAGAGTCAAACCTATGGCTAGTAACATCCCGAGGAGAATAAGAAATCTTTTACTGAACATATATACCAACCCTGGTATAAATATACAATGTATGTCTTAAGTATTTAGAGAAAAGAAAGAGGATAACAACAATTTATTCCTTCTAATTCTTTAAGTTTCCATCTACAATAAGGTCTTACCCTCGGCATAACTGGTTGGACATATAACAGCTGTGGTTGTCCGAGGCTCAACATCGTCCGGTATGGAATCCCCGCTCCCAAGACAAGTCAATTCCACGCTCGTTCCGCCCATCGCAAAGTCGTAGTTGCTGTACGCGTTCCGCGTCCCGTCCGTGTTATTCATGTAGACGACCCGCGAGCCTGCGGCCGCAACTCCATCCCTCTGCCATTCTAGGTTGACCGCAGGGCGAAAATTGGCGACCTGGCAGCGCATGTAGACTCTGGTTGTCTCGGCAACGATATGTTGGCAGGAAGCGTTTGTGGATGGTTCCGGAGCCGGGCTCACTAGCACCAGTGTGGGATACGGTTCTTGTGGAGGTACTGAAGCAACAAAATAAATTTGAAGGGAAACAATATTTAGAACGATAGTGTAGCTGACAACTTATCGACAACAAAAAACATTCTGAAAATATAGACTCTTTTGGCAACTTCTTTTGGCAACTATGTTTTATCCATCTAAGATCAGTCAATTTCCTCACATTGTGACAAAGTTACTATTCCATTTAAACCAAGATCTCGCATCAAATCTTAAGGCTAGTTCTTTATAACTTCAATGTATAACTTACATGTCACTCAATTAAAAAAATTCAGATAGCTAGAGAAAAAGTGAAAAACAATTAATTATTTAACAACTAACCTGCCACAATCAAATCAGATGAAAGTGTGACCTCCTCACTTGCCGATGTCTGCACGACGCAGAGATACGCCCCTTCATCCATCACCTTCACGTTATTGATGACGAGACTGCGGTCGTGCAACATTGTGATTCGGTCGCCATCGCTGCCGACATATTTGCCACTGCTGAACGAGGCCACCGTTATCGCCGTTGACGGGTCCGCACCCTTTTTCCAGTCGATGGAGAGGACTGCATCCTCAGTGGTGCACGGGAGTTCAGCTGTGTCACCTTGAAATACTACTAGGGGGGTCCCCGTGACTAGTCCCAAACCTGAGCAGATAGAGAAAGGAGTGTGAATGTACATGTAGTCAATAGATAAGTCTGGTATGTTTTTCCTTCCCAAATAAATATTACTG